>CAUYON010061567.1:0-74366 GCA_963573935.1 Arctocebus calabarensis
AGCTAAGAAGAAAAAAAAAAAGAATTCTACAATAAAAATGCTTCTTATAAAATACTTGAGAATAGAGAAGAAGAAAAGCCTCTAGCAAATATGATATAAGCACTCTTAGAAGCTATAAGAAGGGAGGGAGAGGAGGGGGAAAGAGAACAAAGAAATTAACTTGGGAGAGGAAGAAGAATGCTCAGTTGAGAATAGGAGGTAATAAAAATAGCCTAAGAAAAGAAAGTGAAGTAAAGAATTATTTGTCGATAGTGCCTCCAAGAAAAGGATATTCAAAAAAAACAAAAAACAAAAAACCAATCTCAAAAATATTATTATTCTTATATGTATATAGAATTGCAGTCCAGTCCGGCAACAATGATCTGCTGTGAGAGGGGAGCGCGGGTGCGGGGCTCACAGCGACTGCGGGGGGGGGGCTCGCGGTTGCTGCAGATCTTGGGGGCCGCAGCGGTGTTGGGGGTGGTGGTGTCACTATTCGCGGGGCGGTGGCATCGCGGTTCACGGTAGCAGCGGCTTCGGCGGCTGCACCGCAACCGCAGCAGCACCAGCAGCGGTGGTTGCTATGCCGCAGCTTGCAGCGGCTGTGAAGGCTGGAGGGGAGGGGGCTTCGCGGGGCTGTTGGTGGGAACTTGAACTTCAGTTATTCTCCAGCTGAAGTGCCTGGGGGCCCTCCTCGCCAACTTCTACAGCTCAAAGTGTCTTTTCCGCACCTCTCAGGCTTCACTAGGGTCCCCGCCTAGTGTAACGCTGGCTGGTCACCCATTCTTTCTCTCTCTCATTGATCTGGGGAAAAGGCGCTCGCCATTTTGGACATTCCAATGTGTCAGTCTGGCAGAGTCCAGACCCCTCGGCTCATGCCAGGGCTGCCCGGGTCTCCGTAGTTCCTAGCAGTGCCCCTTTCTGATTTTCAAACTCTGAGTTCCACGGTTCAGTGGAATTTTCTCCAATTAGAGCTTGTGGGTTGGGACTTGCTGTCCTCCCTGTGGGAGGGGCCGTCTATCCCTCCGCCGGCCAGGGGGAAACGGTTTGCAACAGTTTCCACGGTTAAGAACTATATTTCAAACACACCAATCCTCCTGATCTCTGTGTCTCACCAGCTGCCCGTCCACTCCTATAGTTCACACGGGGAAAGATCCAGAGCTCCCACCCTCTCACCTGCTGACCAAGGAGAGATGGGCTATGGGACCATCTCTGCCGCCATCTTCCAGCACCCTCCAGACCCTCTCTTTTTAGAAGGAGATGCTGAGTGCAATGAATTGAGCTACTTGTGTCACATAGAAAGCTGAGGTCTGAATTGTGACTGCACCCTGGCCTCAGTCCTGTTCCTCTGCCCCCACCCTACCTCTCTCCTGTACCTCCTCTGTCCACTGCCTGATTTCTAATTTGCAAGTAGGCCTAGGGAGTGCTTCCCTGATTTTGATCATCATTCCCTGTCCAAACAAGTGAGCAAACAAAAAGCATTGTCTACGCACAGCTTTGGGAGTTCCCAGTGTTGTTTTCTGGCATGACCTCTCTTTAGCCCCCTTTTTCATCCAAGTTGAAACTGGCCCATAGAACAGTAAAGCAAGTGCCCAAGTTCTCATGACCAGGAAGAAGAGGGGAGACATGGGCCTACAACCAGGTTTCCTGAATCTTTCCTCAATTGTACTATGGGATTAAAATCATGCCTTTGCTTTCCTGGGATAACATGTCTAAACACACGAGCACATACCAGGTGCCATTCAAAATTACTTTACCCCCCTCCTTCTCCTCTGATCTACTTCCACAAAACCATGCCATTGCTCCCACAGTTCCTCCAGCCAGTGATTTTTTGATGAGGCCTAGATTACTCTGTTCCTTTATAGAATGAAAAGAATGGTTTATAGACTCTCTGTGGCCTGGACAACTTCTGTCACTACTCTAAGTCTACATCTCATGGCTCCAGCCTCCCTAATCCTACCTTTTCTTTGAGGCCATCTGACAGCACTGGGCAGAGTTTCTTGTCCTCTCCGTTACAGCTCTAGGTGAAAGCACTCTACCCTGAAAGCTATTGTCTGTTTGGAGACTTATACTTGTAAACAGCAACCTACTAAGTGGCCTGGCTTGAGAACCTGCCTTACAGTAATATACCATATTATACTGCATACTGACACCGACCAACAGGGAATTGCTCTGCAGGAGAGAGCCGTGGACCAAGAACCTTCATCCCACCAATCTCCACCGTTGATTCTTGGGCTGCCTGGTTTATGAAATAGCTCCATTTATGGACAGAAAGACATAGGATATGGGATGTAAGGCTGAGTCCATCCCTCTGAAATAAGGTGTTTTGAAAGCAAAGGTCCTCAACATCAAGTCAAGAGACCCAAGGTGTCAGATGAGGTGCCTATCTAAGCAAGAGGTGAGACTTGTTCAGGAGTAAGGAGGAAGGTGGATTTTCAATAGGCACCCATTGTCCAAGATGGGAGTGTATTGTAAGCAGCCTAGAGCACAGAGACGACTCATCATACACCAGACACTGGTGGCAGTGAGCAGAGGCATGTTACCACTCATGCTTCTCAGTTATGAGGTTCAGGCAGACACAAGCTAGACATGTAAACCACAGGCTTTGTGGGTTGTTGGAGTATCAGCCTGGGGAAAGCCATGCCTGACAGCTGCACTCCTGCTTTTCCACTTAGTTTAAACACAGGTTAGGTATAGTCTCTGCTAGACTCCAAGTTATTGTGTTGGTAAATGCCATGTTCTAGTGTTTGGTCTTCTCTGTATTACCAGAGGACAGCATGATGTCAGGCACACAGGAGGTGTTTAGGAAATCCCTGCAGAATTTAAGAATGATCATGTAGAGCTGGGGGATGAGAGAGGGGAGATCACCTTAAGAAAAGCACAATCCTAAGATTATAAATCTCACACTCTTCAACCTGTGACCTTCTCAGGCAAATGTAGACAGGATTCATTAACACACTTCATACTTGAAGCAGAGAATCTGTGATGTGGAAGAAACTATTTCTCATCCAAAGACCAGTTCAAACCCCCCTTTAACAATGATGATCTGGGGGCCTAACAGAAGATTACCTAACATCCCTGTGTCTGCTATCTCATCTATAAAACAAGGTGATAATTCCTGTTCATGGGGTACCTGAGGCTTTGGCGAGGTGACACATGGAAAGTAGCAGCTACAGCCCAGCTTGACAAATGTTTGTTGACTGGCAGATGCCATTCTGGTGACTAAAGTTCACCGTGGCTCAGTTCTGCTTTTTGCCTTGACTCATCCCTCCTGTAGTCTGCCAAGAACCATTCTGCGCCCAGCCTGGTTCCTTCTCAAACTAAGAACACCAGTCACAAGTCTAACTGGCAATAGGCACCCTTGGTCATCTGCTGACCATCCTTGGGAGACAGACTGTGAGGGACAGGCAGGCTCTGAAAGTGGATTCTGTGAATCTGTCATTGAAGACATTTGGAAAGAGAACATGGGCACTTTAGAGGGAGGAAGTCAGCATTAAGGGTTCTTATTTTAGCAATATCTCTGAACTTATGCAAGGTATCACTTGGGTTAAAGAAGCAGATTTTGGTTTGCTAAATAAGATAGACCATCAAGAGAGGCAGAGATGAGGCTGTGAATTTAACTAGCAGTAGATTGAGAAAAGACCATGATAATTTCTTTATACATATTCTGAGAAAAATGAGCTCTAAGTGATAGATTTTAGAAGCAGAGATCATCAGGACCTGCATGGAAGACTGAGGGTTGAAGGGTGAGAGGCATCCCTGAAGAGTGGATGAGAAGAGAGAGCTGCACCCATGAGCTGCACATCTGAGCAAGGTTCTTCTCATCCACATTGTAGTCTTTCCTGAGAGAGGCTACCAACCCTATTATAGTAAAATGGAAGCTAATGCTTCAAGTTTAAGTAATTTGCCCAGACCTACAATACTTTTGAGTGTCAGAGTTGGAACTTTTCTGTCCAAAGGGCATCATTCTAGTGAATCATAATGCCACGAGCCCTTCAGGTTTATACATTATCTTTTAATGTAAATCTTATCTACTTATTGCAGCAAAGGTCAGAGAGGCAGGACTTTAGGATAAATTTTTATTTAAGGAGGGTGTTGAGAATAACTCTAATTAGATTTCCTTTAGACCCTATTCCTCTATGTTTTAAATATGTCCCCATGATGGCTCATTTGCCCAAATGGTGGCTCTTGAAGGATGCTATATTCTTCTCAATCCTTCCAAAGCACGAAACTCTACTGACCACATCTCTCCTCTTGGTTGGCTCTACCTGTCATCAGCCAGCGACTAACCCAATACTTCCAGATATTGTCCCTGTTCAAAGTTCCTGACTCCAATTCATCCTCGAACATGGACGCAAAAGTGATTTTCTGAAAGTCTGAATCTACTTTCTGTCTCAGTTTCTCATTCAAATCTGGAAAGGATATCTCTTGCTACCAATTTGATCCAGTTCTATGGGCTGACATTCAATTTATGTATATTTTCTTTGTTGTTTATGCTTTTGATGTCGTAGATAGGAAGGCTTTGCCCAACTCAAGGTCATACAAATTTACTCCTATCTTTTCTAAGAGTTACATATTTATATCTTTTACATTTAGGTCTATACAAACTTTGAATTATTTTTGCATATGGTGCTATTAAATTTAGTTTTAGATGATTTACATCATTTGACCTATTCAGTGAATTTACTCTTTCTTTCTATTAATATTTTAATTACCTAGTACAGTTATAAGAGAAGTTCTTAATTTTATGTTTATTTTTAGCTAGTAATGTTTGTAAATTCTATTAAGGTTTCAATTTTTTTTCAGAGTTAAGACACAGAAAATAATGATTCATTTTTAAATCTCCATTTTGAATAGACAATCCACTTTCTACTTTATTTCACTGACTTAAAATTCCTAAATAAAGTTAAATAATGAGAGGAGATAGTGGACATCTGTATCTTGTTCTTTTTTTTTTCTGATTTTGCATTTTTATTTCTCAGAGAGGAAGTTTACATTAATTATTTTTCCACATTTCATAAAGTGAATCACATTGTATATGTTTCATTTAAGGTGTACAATATATGCTACACATATTTGCCTCTTTTTTCTCATTATCTCTCTCTTTCTCTTGTTCTCTCTCCCTCTCTCTCTCTACCTGAATCTTGTTCTTGAACTTAATAGTAAAGTACATGGTATTTAAGTGTTTGAAATTGACTTCAGATATTCTTTATCATGATATAACTACCCTTCTATTCCTTCTCTACTATTTCCAGGTTATTAAGGACAGGATGGTAAATTTCATTAACATGATTATTTGGTTTTCTCCTTCAGTCATATATAGTTACCAACATTTTCAGTATTGAACCATCCTTGCATTTCAGGACTGAGTAATGGTTCATTAGAATGTATTATTATTTTAAGAAAGGGATGTTTTGGAGCTGCTAACATTACATTTATGATACTTGCACAAATGATATTGGTCCACATTACTATATGCCAAATTCCCTTTCTTGAGCCAAGCCAAACTACCTTGAGAAAATAGAGGGGAGATTAGCATGAAAAGACCAAGAATTTCTATTCATTTTGGAGGAACTGGTCATTGTCCTTACGTTATATCACAGTTTCTTACTCTAATATCATACCCCTATTTTAGCAGTGAATAGTAAGGAAATATTAAAGCATCACAGGGTGATATGATCAACATAAAACTGCAATAGTATAGTAATTATAAAACCTTTTACATGTTTATAATATGCTATATTGCACTTTACACTTTACATATATTATTTCTTTTTCTCTTCCTTCTCCTCCTCTTCCTCCTTCTTGCCAGGAAAAGTTGTTGAAAACTTAACAGAAGTTTAGGGAAAATGATCCAAGTATATGTTCTCTCCTCTTGAGGGTGTTATTAAAGGTTTTTGTGTGCCATCTCTGAAAAGAGAAGGCATCTAGAAAATGCCCCTTTACCACCCCCACACTCAGGGTATTTGTTTGAGGAACTTATTGAGGGAGGCTAGAATTTAGAGTGGAGAAGGAAACAGAACTGCCCCTATAATAAGTGAAGGTTATTATCCTAGAGCCTGGGGTGGGGGACCATGCTGTGGCAGGTCTCACAGTGACAGACCCATGCAACACCTAAAGAGTGCCAAGACCTTTGATGCGTGGTACATGGATGCCATAGAATCCATGACTGAGAGTCAAAGCCTTGGGACCTTTTTGAAATAGTCCAGGGCTCACATTTAGCAAGATATCAAAGAGTTCTCTGTTGTAAATAGAAATGTTTTCATTTTATACCTCAGTCAGCTATGGACTTAAGAATATATTTTTTCACTTTTCAGGTGCCAATGAAGTCTTCTGGATCTTTCCATGTAGCTGAGAGAGGAAATGAGACCCCCCCAACTCCACCTTACAAAAGTGGTGGGTTTTCTTATACCTCAGTGTTAACACATTCCTATCTTCTATCTATACAACACTCATACTAACCTTAGAAAGTTTTAAAACATTATTCCATTTTTAGATAAGAAAATTGATACCCCAAAAAGATTAAATAACTGATCCAAGGTCAGTATATTATCTCAGTTGACTTGAGTTCAGAAACAATGTATAAATAATTAGATTATGCTACTTTATATCTATCTATCTATATCTATGTATATAGATATAGATTTTTTTTTTTTTTTTTGGCTGGGGCTGGGTTTGAACCCATCACCTCTAGCATATGGGGCTGGTGCCCTACTCCTTGAGCCACAGGTGCCACCCAATTTTATTTTCAAAGGTATTTCTTACTAAGGGACTAGTTTATGCCATGCATAGTGCTAGATACCACTATAGTGTAGATGCATAGATATACAGAGAGGGATATTTAAATACATGCATTTATTAATTTATTTATATAAATTCCAGCAAGAAACTTTCAAGTAAAATCTTATCATTATATTAAAAATACCATCTTATGATAAAGTAGAAGATGGAGAATTATTTGGTAGTTGATAGACTTAGTGGATAGGCCTAGTTCTGCCATTACCTGTGTGCTTTAATTTCTTAATCTGTGACCTGACATTAATAAAATTAGCCTTTTAATATTATCATGGGTATTGAGCAAGGTATGGGAAGTAGAAGGATCTCGTCAACTGTAAAAGGTTGCACAAATACAGACCCTACCTTCTGTTGAGGTTGCAATCAGTAAAAGTCATCTCAACTTAGAGTCTCTCTCCAGTAGTTACCAAGATACCGAGATAAACATTGCAATGCAGAGGGCACCAGGACACCAGAGTTGGACACCGGCCTTGAGAACTGATTGTTTACATTTGCATGTAGACTCCTCAAAGCAGAGGTTAGGTCATAGCTCTTTGGAAGTTGGCAAAGTCAACTGGACACTGCTAATGACCAGTCAAACCACCTGATTGCATCTTTTTTAGTACTTCCTTATACTCAGGGTAGCCAAAAACATAAGATGCACTCCCATCACCACTCCAAGGAGTATCCCTTCAGCAGCCCTTCAAGGAAAGAGAGATGATGGAATATATAGCCCATCCATATGACCTAGATGGTCAAGACCTAGATCTCCCATATAGTCAAGTCATCCCAAGGGAACTCCAAACAGACTTGCTGAGTAGGTGTCTGTCCTCGGGACGACATCGGGGAACATGTCTGTGCATCTGGAGTTGCTCAGGACAAGCTGCTAATCCAGAGTAATGAAGGAAGGGTCAAGGGTTTCTGTCAAAGAGTCACTAATATTGGCCTCATTGGGGTCACAACTCTACAGAACCCCACAGCAGCCTGGCTATGTCAAAGGCAATGAGATTTCAGTTGAAAATATTAGAAGGAATCACTGAGATTAAAGACAGATTTCATTTTCCATCATTATTGGGAAAATGTGTCTGGAAAAGATGGCATCTTGGGGCTCCAGTACGCACCATGGGACTAGAGACCCATCTTTTCCTGTGGATGTACTATATACTCTAAAGTCCTTGACATTGCCTCATCCATGCTCGGTACAATAAATATTATTGGGTAACTGGGTAGATGAGTATTTTGACATGGGACGAGGGTTCTCACTTGTTATAAATCTTTGCACAATTTACTAGTCTCTTTGTTTGTAGAGAAATAAAATCTGTACTAACCCCCAATTCTTTCTCATATTGATGCCAGATATGGAGGGATAAATATCCAGGCTGTTCTGGACTCAAGGGTTCTGGGTTCTGGGTTCTGGATTCAGCCCCCAAATTTCTGAATTTTCACCTAACTACTTCTGTGCCACAGAGAAGTCACATAAGGATTTTGAACCTAAATTCCATTATTTGAGAATAGAATAACAATTCCTACCTATGAGGTCTTTTCATTTTTGATAATTTCATGAAAAAGTATGTGTGGGATCTGCTAGTATAGTTTCAATAAGGTCGCAGTTTAGACTAAGAGAATCCTATTGGCAGCAGAATATGTTCAGATCCTGATTCTGCCACTTCCAAGTTGAGTGTTCTTGGGTTAGTTACTCAAAATTATTTAAGTCTTCCATTCTTTTTTATTTCTATATTTATTTATTATTTTATTTATTTATTTATTTTATTTTAGGGGATTCATTAAGGGTATAAGAAACCAGGTTACACTGATTGCATTTGTTAGGTAAAGTCCCTCTTATAATTGTGTCTTGCCCCCAAAAGGTGTGTCACACGCTGAGACTCCCACCCTCCTCCCTCCTTCCCTCTCTCTGCTCTTCATTTCCTCCACCCCCTCTTCACTCTCTTTCTGCTTTCCCCTTGTCCACCCCCTACAGTGTACTAGGACCTTAATTGTCCTCATATCAAAATTGAGTACATAGGATTCATGCTTCTCCATTCTTACAATGCTTTACTAAGAATTATGTGTTCCACTTCTGTACCGGTTAATACAAAGGATGTAAAGTCTCCATTTTTTTAATAGCTGAATAGTATTCCATGGTGTAGATATATCACAACTTGTTAATCCATTCCTGGGTTGGTGAGCATTTAGGCTGTTTCCACATTTGGATGATTGTAAATTGAGCTGCAATAAACAGTCTAGTGCAAGTGTCCTTATGGTATAAGGATTTTTTTCCTTCTGGGTAGATGCCCAGTAATGGGATTACAGGATCAAATGGGAGGTCTAGCTTGAGTTCTTTGAAGGTTCTCCATACTTCATTCCAAAAACGTTGTATTAGTTTGCAGTCCCACCACAGTCTCCCATTCTTTATCTCTAAAAGAAAGATGGTAATAGTATCCATACCACTGGGGTGAAGGACTAACAACCACCAAGTAATTACATGGTGAACACCTATTATTATTATTAGAAAGATGAACGAATATCTCATTAGCATATCAGCCTTTGATAAGATAAAGATGTTTACTAATTCTTAAATTATTTTTCTTCTTTTCTAAAAATAAACTTTTAAGATAAACTTACTTTAAAAAAAAAACAGCCTTTAGTATAACATAACCACTCCACACCATTCAATTTTCACTACAGAATTTTAATGTCATCATTTCATTTTTTTGCATTACTTTCCGTGTTACTTCTTTTAGAATAGAACCATGTAAGCATGAAAGGACTTTATAAACCGGATAACATTTTCTGTCTTTCCATAAATCTTCATTATATAATTCAATTTCATGATGCAGCTAAGAAAGGAAGCTAAACTGAGGAACACATCATACCACAGTCACATATGGCTATTTCTCTACCAGGATTTCACAGAGAATTTGGGGGGCATACAAGGTTTCTGTCCATTAAATTTCTCATGTTTCAAAGGGGATTCCTTCTCATAGTGTTAGGGTGTGGCTCAAAATACATGATATCTGTGGAGATGTTTTTTAACCGGAAAGTGACTCAGGACACAAGTGCTACCCATATGGTCCCCAGAGCAAATCCTTCATGCCCCCTTATTTTGGGTTCCTGGTGGGTAAAATGCCTTGTAAGGATCCTCCTCTTTACTGCTTCATCAATCACCCACAGCTCTCAGAAAGCTTGTGATTTCTTCTACCTTGATCTCTGCCCATCTGCAATTGCTCTTGCAAGAGCTGGTCAACATCCCTCCTACCCCTTTTCTCATTCTCCTTTTGCTTCCAGTAAAGACCTGGGGAGTTTGAATGAGTCTCCTGTTTGGGTGTTGGGACTGGAAGCAGGGACAGGAAGGCCCAGAACTACAGCAAGTCTCTGGTTTGGCCCTACAGGGCTCACATTCCAGAGGATAAGTCAGTTCAGGCTCACTGGAGGCAAGCCTGGGTCCAAACATCTGGTTGTCCACATTGCACCCTCTTTTTTTGCCAGATGTTCTTCTATGTCTAACTTTATTCTCCTAACATGGTGAGGTAGGAATAATTTCCTAGTTTTCCAGATTAGAAATTTGAGCCTCAGGGAGGTTAACCTCTCTGAGATCACAAGGGTAAGTGACTGGCACTGAAATTCAAATGCAAATTTGCCCGACACTCGACTCTATGTTCTTTTCTTCATAATAATCTACTTCCAGATGATGAACAAAGATCAATTCACAAACTGAATCTCAGAAATATTTTGCCTAAATGGTGGCAAAATTTCCCAGATGAAAGCCAAATATTGATGAATGTTTTCCCAAAGAGATCTGAATGCTGGGAATGCTGGTGATAGTGCTAATGAAAATCAACAATTGCATAAGCTGGATGGTTTTCTTCCTGAATCTTCTAATCTCCAACAGCCAGAGGGTACTTCTGATTACATCAGCAGCCATGCACATCCAGTTTAGGAATCTCGAAACCACATGTGTGACTCACATGCTGTTGTTATAACAGTAGGAAACACATTAACTGGGCTTTAAAGTGCGTTCAATGAAAAGTCGGGTTTCCAGAAACCAGTTCTCAATGTACTTGGAGGATACAGTCTAAGCCTTTCTCCTGATGACAGTGTCCTTGCGTGAGGCTGTACATTATGTGATCTGACAGCTTAACAAGACTACATTTGCTTTTGCAGATTCTGTGTCCTGGCACATTCCATTGAACCTATAGCAGGTGACTAATGAGTATTTCACCACCATGACATTTTGAATTGCAAGCTATAGCGACTGTCATTTAAATGAACAATTAAAAAAAAAAACTTTTGTTACAAAATAACTCTGTGGAAATAGTAACCAAGCGTTTTTTCTGTCTAACTCAAGGCTGATAATAATGCTAATAATAATGCTGGTCTACTATGGACATTTTTGAATGAAAGAAGATATCTCTTTTTTTCAAGAATATACTATTGATTCTCTTTTTAGGATGAGTGTGCTTAAAATCAGAATTTTTCTGCAGTTAGAAGACCAATGTGAGATTCTCAGAAATACTTACTCTGTGGTGTTTGCAGAGAAATTAAAGACCCGAAGCATAGTCTAGTGAATAGAAACTGAGGTAGAACTCAAATTACTAGACCCAGATACAGCCAAATCCAGGTTCTGTGTCAAGTTCTGTTTCTCTCCTGGCTGCACCATTTAGAAAGAGTCACTGACCTTCTTCGGACTTCAGTTTTCTTAGGAAAATAATAAAACTTCAAAGGGGAATCTGTATAGATTAAAATAAGATGATGGGTAGAAGGTGCCCAGGACATAGTAAGTGCTCAAAATAGAGTTTTGTTCATTTCTTTGTCTCTATGGGAGCAGTGAGCAGTCCACAACCAGATAAACAGGAAAACAAGTTCTCAAGGCAAGGGGTGGGGACTGAGAGAGAGTGTAGGGGCAAGAATTTAGTGGGGCCAGAGTTACCAAAGCGGGGAGGACCCAAAGGCCCACTCTTACTGAATGCCTAGCACTGTTTGCCGGAGATTAGAAAGGATAACAGAGGAAAGAGGACAAATTCTTTTAAACAGATATGAGAATCAAATTTGTGTGGGCTGATTTGACTTAATGATGCTGTTCTCTGAGGTTGTCTCTCGACTGCCTTTTTAGGTGTGAAGGGTAGAAGAAGAAAAAGCATATGCTTTTGCTTACTTTAGGGAGGGGGGAGAGAGAAAAAGAGAGACAAAGAGAACAGAATCTAATGATGGGCCATTGAAACTGATAAAATTGAGATGGCTATGTCTTGAGATTTCTTTGCCATGTTACAGGTTTCTGGGCATAGAATGATGGAGTACCAGGGATCTAGCAGTCATTATTGGAAAATTAAATAAAAACGTACCCACAAAGATAATGACCTGATTTAATAGTCCTCTAGGTTTTGGATTGCTTATGATCAGGGAAGTAAAAGCAGCTTTATTTTAGTTTGTATTTGTCTTTGCAAAGAAGTTTTATGTGGGTGATTTTGCACGTAGTCTGCCTTCCAAGAGATACCAGCATTTCTAGAACTGGGAAATGTGCTCCAGGTTTGCTCATAAAAATATTTATCATCTTTTGGGAGGCGATTTGATGGGTCTTGATGAGCACCTGGGTAAAAACATCTAGTGAAGGAGGGGACACAACCAAGCTAATATGCACACAGAGGCTCAGCAAATAAGACTTCACCCTAGCCTATATAAAGTGGCTTCAAAAGATTTATTTGAATAGTGTCCATCAAACTGTGAATGTAAACCAAACAGTGTAGATTGAGACTTCATTGTATCTACTCATTAGGGTGTGAGATGAGGCAGAACCTTCCCAGACCCACCCTACCCTAGAGTTTGCATAACTACTATTAAATTTTTGTCCCATTTTTTTTTTTTGCCAAGGTCATATTTCAAAAATCTAGAAAAATGAGTCCTATGCTTCATTTGGAACCAAAGAAGAGCCTGAATGGCCAAAATAATCTTCAGCAAAAAGAACAAATCTGGAAGCATCACATTACCAGACTTAAATTATAGTATAAGCCTATAGTAACAAAAACAGCATGGTACTGGTAGAGATGCAGACCAATGAAGCAGAATAGAGAATACAAAAATAAAACCATCTCCCTACACAATAAACTTATCTTCAACAATGCAGACAACAACATACACTAGGGGAAAGGAAGCCTAATTTAATAAACGGTGCAGGGAAAACTGGATCGACACATCAGAAGAATGAAACAGGACTTCTACCTCTTTCCAATATACAAAAATTAATTCAAGTTGAATAAAAGACTTAAATTAAGGTGTGAAAACAGAAAAATTCTAGAATAAAATGTAAGAATATCTCTTCTAGACATCAGCCTAGGCAAAATATTTATGAATAAGATCCTAAAGACAAATACAGTGACAACAAAAATAAATAAATGGGACTTGATTAAATTAAAAAGCTTCTGCACAGCAAAGGAAATAGTCAATAGAGTAAACAGAGAATCTATAGAACAGAAAATATTCTTGAACTATACATCTAATAAAAGGCTAATATCCAGCATTAACAAAGAACTCAAACAAATCAGTGAGAAAAAACAAATAACCATTAAGAAGTGGCCAAAAGACATGAACAGAAGTTTTTCAAAAGAAGATAGACAACGGGCTAACAAACATGAAAAAATGCTCAATACCACTAATCATCAGGGAAATGTGAATAAAAGCCACGATGTCCAAATGGACATTATTAAAAAGTACAAATACAATAGCTCCTGGCATGAATGCAGAGAGAAAGGAATGCTTAAACACTGTTGATGGGACTGCAAATTAGTACAACCTTTATGAAAATAGAGATTCCTCAAAGAAATAAATGTGGACTTACCATTTAATGCCAAAATTCCACTACTAGGTATATACCCAAAGAAAAAGAGGTCGTTTTATCAAAAGACACTTTCATTCAAATGTTTATCACAGTACAATTCACAGATGTGAAATCAACTTAAGTGCCTGTTGATTCATGAGTGGATTAAAAAAAAATGTAACACAAATAGAGTAGTGCTCAGCCATTAAAAAGGAATAAAATAATGTCTTTTGCAGCAACATACAACTGGATCTTAAATGAAGTATCTCATTAATGAAAAAATAAACACAACATGCATTCACCGATAATTGGAAGCTGATTAATGGGCACAAACATGCACAAAGGAATGTAAAGATCACTGGAAATAAAGAAGGGGGAGGGGAGAGGTAAAAACTTACCAGGTACAATAACCACTATTTGGCTGATGGGCATACTAAAAGCCCTGACTTAAGCATAATAAAAGGTATCCACGTAACAAAAGCATTTGTACCCCCTTAATATTTTCAAAAGAAGAAAGATTTTCCCATTTCTTACTATAAAGATACCAAATTATGTTAGAGGTACGTCTAAGGCCAATAAAACTCATTGTTTGGGGGTGATATGGGTGAATGAGCGGACAAGTTGATGCTCTATCCAGATCCTCACAGATCCTTTTTAATATCTGTATATACCTTTGGTTTATAAGTGCCTTTGTTTCTAATAGACAACAGTCTGGGCTACTAGAGCAACTTTGCCTAGAAGCTCAGACAGAAGGAAGTACACAGAGTTTGCAACCTGTGGGGTGACCCTTTCCTAATGATAAAGAATATGAACCCTCAGCCTCCCTGTTTCAAGTCTGAATGAACTCTGAGAAGTAATTTCCAGTCCAGAGCCTCTCTGTGGAGTCAGACTGAGGACGGACACTGCCTGAGATGACATCCTTGCTGGACATCTCCCCTTTTCTTTCTGCTTCCCCTCCCCCTCCTTTGCTAGGCTTTCTTGGGAACACAGAGAGTATCCGCAGCTCTTCTTGGTGCAGTGAAGAAGGTGGTGTGTTATTTCATAGTCATTATAGCAGAGGGAGGAAGGAAGTGAGCCAAAAGTTTGGTATAGCTGATGACTGGGAGGATGTGAGTGCCCTGAGACCTCTATGGAAGCTACTGCTTCAAGCTTTGGCAGCTAACAGTGGTTTCAAATGGCTACATTTAGAAATGTAGAAAACATGTAAGTTTTCCCTGAGAATTCCTAGGAAATAACAGGAAATATGAGATTTTTATATTTTTTCTAGAGATGGCTATCCATTTAGGAGGTGCTTACACCATGTTATCACACATTTCTAATAATCCAGAAAATACAGGCAGGCATACAGTCAGGGATGCCTCTAGGAATTGGAGGCTCACCATCAAGGGAAACATCCAGTCTTATACCTGAAGTCCAGTGTCCAGTGAGTGAGAGACGAAATCACCTACATGATCCTTTCAATCCCTGGGCATCAGTCATTGCATAACTAAGCAGACGGTGACCTTGACAGCACACCGTGGCATCTGCGGCTTTCCCACACAGGGGAGCATTCATTGTCATTTGCACAACCCTTCTACCCCCTCCTCCTGAATCCCCATGAAAGAGTGACAGGGATTGCAGTGGGATAAGACAGAAGTTCAGAACTCTGCACCTCAGCAGTCAGGCAGGAAGACGCCTCCCTCTTTCATCAGGAGCTGGAGTGTCATCAGTCATCTGGTCCATCCAGCTTTTATTGCACAGGGCTGGATATCACTGGAGGTTTGGGACACATCACCGGCAGGGTTGGTCCTGCCACGTCTTCACTCCAGGCATTTACTACTCCAATCGTCCCTCTACTCCTGGCAACATTTGATTATGCTACACTCTGAGCCCCACCACTATGTGCCTGGCCCTATCCTGCTGGTTTACCTGCCAGTGGTATTTCTACAAGGTACACAGCGTTCCTCCTGGTGCCACTGGTCCTATGTTCAGGCTTAGTTTGAGCTCCGTGGATGATGTAGAAAGGATGACAAATATATGTTGAGAAAGTGAAAAAAGAAATAGACATTGGAGTCAGGTGAAACTGTCACCTCAATTTTTTAAAGTTCCTAATTATTGAAAGAGTCTTTGAATGAATAAAGCCAATACAGGTCTAGTCTTAGTCAAGCACGTTAAACTTCATATATATCATATGTTTTCTCTTCCACACAAATGCTCACTCTGGGCTCTAAGCTGGGATATCCAGGGTCTCCTTGCAGAATGATGGCTGGAACTCACCCCTTTTCTTGGAAATTGGCAGAAAAGCTGCAGCCCCTAGAAGGGGCTGGGGGTGTGGAAGAAATATCCATCTTCTATGCAGGAGCACAAGGGCAGTGGTGTCAGGTCCCCCACGTGGAAGCCATGGGCTCCTTGCCAGGGGCCAGAAAGGAGAGCTCCTGATGGAAGTTACTAAACAGTATAGAGGAGGGAGCAAGCAGACAGTTCGTGGAAAGTGCCCAGCTGTAAACTGCAGAAGCTTTCCACAGATCAGAGTGGTCAAGAGGAAGAGAGGGGAGCAGGTATGTGGTCTTGATTGTCCTCGTGGACAGTGCGGTCTGGAGAGGAGAGGGTTACATCGCGCGTGGAGGACGCTCTCCCTCTCCATTCACCCGAAATCCCACCGGGATATTCTAATCTCCTTGGAACACGCTGCATTATCTGTACTTTTTAGCACAGCTCACGTTTCAAATGGCAGGCTGCGGAGCAATCTGATTGTTTTATAGGCCTGGCCGAGAGAGGAGCTCCAATTCCTTTCTCTTGGCCAGGTGCCCTCTTTGAGGGAGAAGACCTGCGGTGTATAGAGACCCGCCAAACACTAAAGATTTCAGAAACTTCAAAGGCCGGGGAGGAGCCAGAAACAATAAAAAGGAAAATGATAAACATTCAGCTTAAAGACAGGCTGAGTTGAAATCCCTGAGAAATTACTCTGAGCAGCGTCAGGGGCCAATGCTCAGAGGCCCATGGCAACATGCCATGGTGTTACACAACGTTCCAAGAAGCAATTATTAGCTTTGTTTTAGTTGTGATTAGTACAGTTAACGACTCGTAGAGGCGGAAAGACAACGAAAGTGGATGAAAGAGGATGAGGACACAGAAAGGGACTCCTGCTCCAGCCCTCTCCTCTCCAAACAAGGGGAGCTCATTCCAGGCTGCCTCATGTGCCTCCACTCATTTTGAAAATTCAATTTTGGAAATGTTTTTATAAGGAGAAACAACTTCTTTTTTTTTTTTTTAAAGCCAAAGCTCTTGCTATAGAATAGTTACATGAGATCTGTGATATTAAAGCACTCATCCTTTCTGTGGGCAAGGTTATGCTAAGAGACTCCACCCCTTACTGGGGTGGTGCTTGCACAGAGACCAGGAGAGAGTCAAAGCCATCAACTGGAATGTTTAGTTCAAAATATTGGAAGAGCTCAGCCTGACTTTCCTGGGGGACTTGAATAGCTCAAGCAGGGGGGTGGGAGGAAAATGGTAGAGTTAATTGAATGCAAACGTTATATGTGAGCATTTGCTCTGTGCCTAATGCTTTTCTAGAGGTGTGTTTTGTTACAGTGACTAAGACAAAGATTCTTTTTCCTCATGGAGCTCACATTCGACAGGGAGAGACAGGCGTTAAATAAATAAAAGTCACGATAACCCATCATAGGTTAAAGTTGATAGTGGAAAGGAAGAGAAGGAAAAGCTAAGCAGGGCAAGAGGGCTGTGACTACCAAGGGCTATTCAGCGAGGCAGGGGGAAGACTGGAATGGGGCAACACTTTGGCTGTGTTCAAGATGGGGGACTCAAGCCAAGTCAGGGAGGAGCTGATGAAGCCAGCCTAGAAGTTTGTGGGGGAGAACATCTGAGAAAGAGTGAGGTGACAGCATGCAACAAAGGGGCAAGGGAAGGGTGTGCCTGAGTGTGTGTGATAAAACAGCACGGGGATGGATGTGGTGGCTCACACCTATACTCCCAACATTTTGGGAGGCTGAGGTGGGAGGATCAATTGAGGCCAGGAGTTTGAAACCAGCCTGAGAAACACAGCGAGACTGCATCTCTACAAAAAATAAACAGAAACATTAGCTGGCCATGGTGGTGCATGCCTGCAGTCCCAGCTTGGGAGCCTGAGGTGAGCGGATTGCTTGAGCCCAGGAGTTTGAGGTTCCTGTGAACTATAATGATATCACTGCACTCCACCTGGGGCAACAGAGTAAGTTCTTAAAAAACAAAAACAAACAACTAATGACAATCATAAACTCAGCAAGGAAGCCAGTGTGGCGAGGTGAAAAGAGTGCTGTGGAGGGAATATGGTGAAGAAAAGATGGAGGCTCAGAGGGGTAAGGGTTGAGGGGAAGGGCTGTCAACTCTTTGAGCCCATTGTAAAGATATTGCCAGAGTGAAATATTACAAAAACTCAGTGTGACTTCTCTAAGAGATCTAGATAGCTTGAACAGAAAAATAAAATCTATATGAATGTATAGAAGACAATCTTATGGTTCTTGCCTTCAAGAAGCTTACAGACTAGTGGGAGACTGAGATAAGTGAACATATAATAAAATTCACACATGTGATAAATAGATACTACAGTAGAAAAAGGCTGTGACTTTGGGGTTAGTTGAAGATTTCCTAGAGGGAAAAGTATCTGAGCCTACTTGTTAAAGTGAAGGGTAAGTTTGTTAGATCTTTTGCCCATGTAGGGAGATCTGCCTGTGGGGACACTGAAACTCCAAGAATGCAGGTGACTTGTCCCAAGTTGCCTAGCACATAAGCCACCAGTCCGGTCTATTTCTTCATAGAGCACTTGCCTCCCCAAACTTAGCTTGAGTTCTGTTTGGGACCATTCTCCTCAGGTTTCTTGCTAAGATCATGGAACAAAAAGCTTTAGCCATGACGGAGCTTCTTAGGAATTGCATGCTCAAGGTTGCTCTCTTGGTTCCGGATATTACTGACTCCCTCCGTAGGAATGACTCTTAATATTCTTCAATAAAATCTAGGCTGTGAACAATGCAAAGATGACCCTGTGCAAATCAATTTCCCATGCTGGTAGATCTTGGAGCAGATCAAAGGAGACCCATATTCAAACCAAAAAACATGGGAGAAATTTAATTAAAGATTCACTGGAAACTGAAGGTCTTCAAGGTAAGTAACTCAAATAAGGTAAACAACCAAATGTATCCTTTCAGTAGAAGAGAAAGCTTGCAAAAGTTGGTTTTGGACAGCCCTGGGTTCAAATTCAGGTTCAGTCACTTGGTGGTTATGTGATCATGGGCCTATTATCCTTCTCTATTTGGTATGATCATAATGTTTACCTTTCCAACCTCCCAGGACTGTTCTGAGGATCTTGTATGTGAAACTAAGTGGTAAACTGTAAAATGGTAGACGTGTGTTGCATGTTTTCATTTTCAAGGTGATTTAAAAAAATTTTTCATCAGTTTATTTTGTCAATATGATAAACTTTTGTAATCATTTGAATCCATAGTATCTTTGTATTAGAAATTACAAACCTTATAGAGATTCTTGTTGAAAGTTCTCATGTTACAAATGAGCAAACAGACGCCCAGAAAGAGGATGTGATTTATTTAAGATGGCACAGCAATTTAGAGACTAAGCTGGCCCTGGGTCCCTTGACTCATCTTTCCGTGCTCTTTCAAATAACTAGTAGAGCTTGTGAAGGAAGATTCTTCCTGCTTCTGGCTGAGTCAGAAAGACAGGAAGTATCGTTTCCTCCTGGGATTCTTCCACTGGAAGCATCTTGTATTTTTTTCTCTAAAAAGCACTTTCACTAGTTTTAAAGAATTCCTTTTTTTCATAAAAGACTCTTTATTAAGCACCTGTAGGTGCTTGCATAGAAACTGCTCCCTTTAATCCTCCCAGCAACCCAGCGAGTTATTAGTAACCTCATTTTTCAGATGAGGAAACTAAAGATCTAAAGCCACAGTAACCGACCCATAGTCATCTGTTAGGAGTCAGCAGAGCTGGATCCCGCCCTTGAAGGCACCAACCCCCAGTGTCTTTCCACCGCCAAAACTGCGTATGCTACTTTCTCTTTCAGCCTTTGGCAGAAATTACAAGCCTGGGTAGAAAGAAAGAAGCTAAAACAGTAGACTCCATCTTTCTGAATAAGCCCAATGAATAGAATTCATAGCACATTAGCCTTTGAGGATGACCTGACTTTATTTTTTTTACTTTTTATAAGATTGCAAATAATGGAGATAATATTTTCCACATGCTCAGTGACTTTTATTCAAAGCAGTTTCACAAATGTGATGTAGATGAATCATAGGTAGGATTATGAGTAAGTGAAACATGTAGCAATGTGGGAGGCCCTATTAGAGACAGTGTTTATGTATACTAATAACAGAATCACTAAACTCAGGACTGCTAATTTCAGAGACTTTGGGGAGATAGGATAGACTTTTCCTATTGTAAATAAAAGAAAGCAGAAGGAAAAGAGTAAAACTCCTCCATGCCTGCCTATCTAGAAGAAATCATCCATGACATCATGGTGTATTTCTGCCTTTTTGCCTCTGAATGTTACTTTTTTAAAACTTTGGCTGGGATTAGACCCCATGTAAATGTGTATGTTTTGCTTTCCTTACCTGATGTTATTAATATTATTTTGGATGAAAGAAAACATGCTTCTAAAAGATTTTTAGGGAATAAATCTATCCTGTTGCTAGGAGAAAGAGAAGAAAATACTAAAGAAACACCCCAAAGGGTGGAAAAACAATGAGAAAAACAAAACACAGGAAAAAAAGATGAGATGAATTATAGATTTTTAAGCAAAAGAAAGGTCTTCATGAGAGAACACAGAATGGTCTCTCATGTCAGTGATACTCTGGTCCTGTCCAATTCTAGTTAACATTCTTGTGGCAACACTTTGGTTGACTCTTTCATACTGACTGTGTCCTTGTGTAGAGTTGGCAAGAGTTTTCTGTAAAGGGCCAGAGAGTGAATCATTTAGGTTTTGTGGTCACTTCAGGCTCTGTAGCAACTACTCAACTCTGCCATTGTAGCACAGAGGCAGCCATAGATAGCACATAAACAAAGGCAGTTGGCTGTGTTCCAATAAAACTTTATTGACAAAAACAGATAGTGGATGGGATTTGGCTCTCTCCAGGAGATTTTCATTTTTATCAGGCTTCCTCTGGGCTGGGTTCTATGCTAAACTGTTATAGATACAGAGAAGAAGGAAGTGTTTTCTCCTTGCCTTGAAGTAACTGGGAGAGATTAGGAAAGGGATGGCTGCAATGCAGCATGTTAAGAGCAATAAACAAGGTGAGATCAAAGAGAAGGAAGCAAGCTCATCTCCTCGAGGCAATAAAGAAGGCCTCCCAGATGAAGGGATATCTAGCTCAGCTTCAAAACTGAGTGGGCGTCTATCCCACATGAGCCCTGTAGTGGGCTGTGTGTTGGGTTCCTTCTCCATAATGTTTGGGGGTGTCTCCATAAAAAATTCCCTAGTCCCCAATCTGGCCCAGACCAGTAGAATTTCCTAAGAATCAGGTGGGCATGTTCCAAGGTAAACTTTACTGAACCATTGCTCTGGCTTATTTTTCATTCTTGCTTGATCAACGTATGAAAACAGCAAAGGCCGGTGCCTCTTTGAAGTCTTTCAGTGTTGTGTTTATTTGGTGTGTATATACATGTTCTACAAGGTACTAAAGATTAAATCACAGGGAGCTGTTGCATATGCCACCCCCAGCTATGAGGCAACTGTGACTTTCATTCAATCCCATAGTGAGTGCCAATGGTGGGTAGTTTCCGGCCCCAAATATTCATCATTCCTCCATTTCCAGTACCACTTCCACCAGCAGATGCAGGACAATTGTCAAAAAAGACAAAGTTTCCTGAAATGTTTGGTTCAGAGGAAGCACAGGAATGAGGAAGTGGATAAAGAAAGTATTTGGTTTTTTTGAGTGGGGGAGTGCTGTTTCTCTTTTTGCAGGAATTTAGTTTAGGTGAGTGTTAATGGTTCCATTTCTACTCTCGTTAAGAGTAACAGTGCTCTCCAGAGATTCTTGAAACAACTGTGCTATCTAAATACACAGTATTTTCCACGTATTTGCACGTTAATCCCCCAGCTCTGCTTAAACCAGCTGTTAAGAAAATCTCACAACAATTCCAATAGATTCCCTTTAGGACAGTGGTAAGGGAAAGATTTGAAGCTCGAAAACTGTGAAAAAGTACTAGAAATTTTTCTACTTAGGTCATGCATCAAAAAGACTTAAAAATTTACATACAATTAAAATGTAATTAAAATATAAAAGAAACATAATGTTCAAGTCCTCTTTGCAAATTATGAATAGGGAGCACAACCTTTTTAAGTAAATCCAAGATAGGGCATGTAATGAGAAGTTAAGAGAAAGATGTTGAGAAGAAAAAGTGCTGATGTGGAGAAGAGATAAGGGGGAGTTAAAAGGAGAGAGGAAATGGAAAAATCAAAAATGTTCTATACAGGATGATGGGAAGAGAGTATAATTTGAGGAGAAAGAATCAACTCTTAGTAAAGAGAGAAGGAGAGTCAGGAGAGAAAATGGGGGGAAAGAGTCACAGTTGTTTAAAATGTCTAAGAAGAAATTACTCTCTGGAATCTTCATAGCAGAACGAAGGCCCACTGTTTTCAGCTGTTCACATTCTCATCCTTAAAACTTAAGAGGCTTTGATGTTAGTGCTACTTCCACCACAGCCCTACAAGCATTTATTCTGGGTGGCTGTGACCTTACCCAGAGAAGTTTCATTTCAGAGGCGGAACCAAACCAAACCACACCAAGGGCCAGCTGTCTCATGGCGAATGGTGGGGCTTGTACTCTGGGCTATTAGTTATGGGCTCAACACTCTTCATGTGCCTGTATGAAAAAGAAGCAAAACACTGGAAGCTGGGATTTAGGTTGTGCTTAACAGAGGGCTTCATAAAGCATTTTATGGAAAAGGCAAGAATTTCCCTTTGTGTCAAGAAAAACTTGATCGTTGCACCTGACTCAGCACATATTTATTGAACAGCTACAACGTGCCAAGACTGCTGCTTTTCTCTCTTTACACACACGTCATCTCGTCTACTTTCCAAAAACAAAATCCTGTGAAGTAGTTATTGTTTTCTTGGCACTAAGACTGAAACTCTAGGAAGCTTATATGTGATTTGCCCAAGGACCTGCAGCAACCTAGTGGTGGGAATGGGTTTCTGCCCAACACCAAAATCCAAGCACTTTCTATCATCTCTTGGACCTGCTACTGATCCATCAGGAGAAAAGGTTTGGCTCAAGGGCCTACAAGACAAAAAGTTCTCAGGTGACATTTGGCAATGTCTAGAGCCATTTTTGGTTGTTATAACTAACTAGAGGATGCTACTGGGATCTAATCCACCAGGGATGCCACTGAACATCAATGCGCAGGAGGCCCCCAGAGGAAAGAACCGTCTGGCCCAGATGTCAGTAGTCCCCAGGTGGAGAAGTCCTGCGTGAGCTGAAGGCCCTGGCCAGAGCTGTGCTCCTGCTGGATGCTCTGTCACAAGGCTGCTCAGACACAGTCCGGATACTCAAATTTAATACTTTAAGTACCTTGGGGCCTCTTAGAGAGGGAGAAAGGTGGGAAAATCTCTTTTCTATTCTGTTTGTTGCCTAAATGCAAGGCTTTTGGCTTTGCAAACTTCACTCAGTTCCTTTGAATACAGTGTATTAGAAAGAAATACAAAATGCTGACCAACATAATGCAGACACTTGTCTTTCCCTTTTCTTTAGCCTGTTCATCTTTTGACTAAAACCTACAACAGTGACTTGATCATCCTCCCTGTGTCCATCCTTGCTACACTCAAGTGCACCCTATCCCGGTCATCTTTCCAAAATCTAGACAAAGCTATGCCACCGAAAAACCTTCCAGGGCCTCTACTATACTGAGCATCAAGATCATTCATCCTTCCCTAGCCTGGCACTCAAGGCATCTATAGTTTTTGCCCAATCTGACTTCTGCAACTTAATTTCTAATGTCTCTCCTCTGCAAATATTTCTTATAATCCAACCAAGCTATATTACTTGCTCTTGTGCACTGGGGGTAGACAGGGTAATTCTTGGGATGCCCTTTCATTAGTCCATTGATGGTACCAATCATACCTCACGGTACAGTTGAAATGTCAACTCCCTCCCATGAAATTGTTCTCAGATTTTCTAAATTAGAAAGAATCTCTTTCACCTCTAGCATTCCATAGCCCCTTTTCAGTAGCTCCAAATTTGAATGCGTGCATATGTATGTGGATTATATGTAAAATACATTGTTATTATGTAATACATATAGAATATTATACAATTTATCATGTATTCTATAGTAATTAGCACAGTCTTTGGTATTGATGCAAGAGTACCCATGCAACTCATTAGTAAAGCAAAAGGAACCTAGGAATGGACTCAAATGTACAATTTAATATAAATGTAGTATATAATAAAAGGGGCATTTAAAATCAACCCCTTTTAGTTAAGTAGTTTTAAAGACACAAGGTCATTGCTCATTGAATTTCCCTATGGGAAACAGAAGGACTGTTCTGGACAGTCCTAGGGTAGAACTATCTATCCATTAGTTATACACAAAGCTTTGAATCATTTTGAAATTAAATTTAGATGAGTTAAAAACCCAAGTAGGAAAAAAAAATTATAACAACATTATAAGAAAATATATTCTCTGCATAGGCAAGTCTTAAATAATACACAAAAGAAACAAAAGTTAAAAGGAAGAAACAATAAATATGATCACTTAAATTTTTTAAATTATAATTGAAAAAAGTTAACCCAAATAAGGTTTAAAGATAAGAAACATACTGGGAGGAAATGTTGATTATGTTGAATGCAAGGAATTAATATCAATAATAAGTGCTTCAACAGTTCAATAAATCAAAAATAGCACACTCAAAATCATGGGCCATTCTAATGACATAGGAAGGCTCATGGGTTCATAGACTTGAAAATTCAAATGGCCATTGAGCATAACAAAAGATAAAGCCTCAGCACTAATCAGCAAGACATAGAGCCATTCACCACACTCCTCTTTAGCCCATACAGTTTGCAATACACAAAGAAAATTAATAATATCACATGATGGTAAGAGCCTGGAGAAGCAGCAACTCATATACCGTGGGTATGAATATATTTGTTTGGTAAATTTTATTTTCAAAAGTAATTCATTAAGATTTGCTGAAACGCAAAATATGTGAACTCTTTAGCTGGGGCAATTTCATTCTAAGAGTGGATTTTTCTGAAGTGTGCCCACATGTACGAAACAGTGGAAGCAACAGAAATGTTCATCAAGGGGAAAAGGCTAAATAAATGCTGGTGTATACGTGCTGTGGAAGACGGTGCAGCCATTGAAAAGGAGGTGATAGAGCTATAAGTATTGACATGAAAATTATTCCTGGTCATTTTCTGTACTGAACAAATAAGATATGTCACGGACATGGTAGATGTGGATTGAACTCTTTCTGGAAGAGTGAACACCAGGGGTTAATTGGGGGGGGGGCATGAGATTACGGGGAGAAGAAAGCGTTCACTTTTTATTTAGATCCTTCTCCTTTTTTATTTTTATTGCTTTATGTCTTAACTTTTAAAAAAGATTAGATCTGAGCATAACCTTTGTAATCTCATAGATGATAAAATTACTGTTTAAAAGTATAATTGTAACAACCACCCAACCACTGTTTATTAAACACCTAGGTTCAACACTTTGTGAAAACTGCCTCAAAGACATCACCTCATACAACCTTTGAGCAACTGCTAAGGTATACATTGCGTCATATGCCAGATCAAGAAACTGAGCATCAGAGGATTGAAATAACTGTTCTCTGGGCACATGAAGACCAAAGTGTGGAGCCAGATGAGAACAAGGTCTGCCTTTTGGCAATGCCTACAACCTTCACTGCCAGAGCAGATCAGAGTGTCCAGTAGGAAGGTGTCCTGGCAGCTGTGGCTGGGTAGGCAGGAGTATATGAAACATTCACAGGTGGTCAGAGCCAGGGAGAGACACAGATACAAACCACAGAGAGCACCAAAAGGCCAAAACTGGAGGGGTGCACACCAGCAGTCCTGGGAGGCCTGCCTGGTCAGAGGCACTGCACTGGTGACGGCTGTGTGATATGGAGGGATGAAACGAAGTCATTGTAAAGGCACAGGGTTGATGCTCAGAGAATTGCCCAATGGGACAAAGACTTAATCTGGACAGACCTACAGGTGTTGGTGAAGAGAGGGGCAGAGATGGGCAGAAGTTACTGGGAGGCTGACTTCAACTCAATAAAAGAAATAGATGTAAATTTATTTTAACATCCCAGAGGACTTTTAGGGAAAAAACAAAAAGGCTGGACTGACTGGGTGAGGAAGGCAATCTCTGCCACTAGCAAAGTCCTGCCTTGGCTACATGGAAATCGGAAGCACAGCCTCGCAGGTGAGCCTCCAATCCACAGCCTGTGTCAGTAGAACAGTGGGATACACTTCGCTGTGAAAACAGAAAGGCCTGGAATGCTGGTATTGTTTTCCACACCTAACACCTTCTACCTCCTTTTGTAAATTTAGGGTACTACTTTTCCTCCATTTTATGCAGTCCTGGTGAATCTGTCAAGACGCCTCCACCTCTCCTGAGCCCCGAGAAGCCAATTCCTCATTCTGCCTGGATGTGAACCATAAGCAGAGTCAAGGGCTGAACAAAGTGGTGAAAGGGTTTTTTTGTTTTTCACTCAAAAAGATATAGTGCCTAGAGGAGGCTGTCTGATTGTCTGGCTCCCTTGGAGTTGCCCAGGGGCCTGTCTGCTTGTAGGTCTGAGCAGTTAGAGCTATACTCTCTTTCCAGTAAATTCCATTCCAATCTAGGTTGGTCAGGATTGGTTTCTAGAGCTTCTCACCAAAGAATTTTAATTGACACTAGAGAGTTTATAAGTTCTAGTGTCCAGAGTTGGTCATCAATGCATTTATTCATTCAGTCCCTTAGATATGTCAGGCTCTGTTCTTGGCATTTGGGATACAGAGCCCGGAGGTCCCAGGCTCAGGAGAAAAATAACCTTAAGAAGCTGAAGGCCCATGTGGTCCCTAACCCATCCTAGGGGGGATGGGGAGTGGGAGAAAATACTGCTAGAGGAGCCAACTTTTGAACTGAGTCAAGAAGTGAATCTGCTCTATCTCTGTTCTTTCTCCATCTCATCACCACTTCCAAATTAGCAAGCATATTTTGGTTACCTACTCAATGCCATTGAATTTGTGTCCCGAAAGCCACTTGTTGGAATAAAAGAGTTAAATACATTTCTATAGGAAATTTAGGAAGTTGTACATTGGGAAAATGTTTCTTTGGGGGAATGCTTATGAATTTCAAAAATGTAACCAAAAAATGAATCCTTGGAATCCAGCCCTATTCTGATTTACTAAGGCAGAAGTCACTGTGCAACTGAATGCTTTTTTTTAATTAAAAAGATAATTGAATCATAAAATATAGAGCACACTGCTATAAATTACAGATATGACCCAAACACGGTCATATGAAGTAGCTTTGTCTCACCAGGGAGGAAAGGGGCGTCTTCTCTCCATGTCTGCAAGGTTGCCGACCCTGTGTGCTTGGTACTCTGTGTATCTGTGTCTCAGTTATGACTTTTAGCTTCTGAAATTCTGCAACACAGTCGGGGGATGTATGTGTGTGCTTGTGTTTATACACACCGTCATTCAAGGCAAGCAGGCTTCTGGCAGAACTTTGGGATGATGACATTATATGATAATGTAATTTACTTGAGCAAATATTTGTTAAGCACTCTCTTTGTGTCACGCAGGGGATACAAAGATAAAAAGGACATCTCCACCGTTGAGAAACTCTCTAAGGGGGAAGACAAGTTCAAAAAGCAGCTAACAATGCGATTGAAACAAACTGGGACCTTGTAGTTATTAGAAGAAGGCAGAAGAAAAAAACATTTCACTGAGGTTGCAGGGAAGGCTTCCCAGAGGAGGTGACTTTGAGAAGGGTTTTAAAGGGTATGGAGGATGATCTAGACAGGTTACAAGCCCACGAGAATAAATGAGCTGATGGTACTTACCCAGAACTTGTGCATAATTTGGGGAGAGAGGGAGGCAGAAGGCTTTATCTGTACAGGTGAGGACTTCTCAACACTTTTGGTGGGTCACTATGAAAGTTTTGAAATAGACTGTGTTATGGACCATTATTTCACTTCCGAGAAATGCAGTTGACAGTCACTTTTCTGATTCACCCATGAAAGTTTCAACTTGTTTGGCTTATCACTGTCGCTGGGAGAGCTCCGTCTGTGTCCATCCACACAGATTTTATGTTTCTTGATTTTTGAGTATCTTGAAACTTTTGTAATGACTCATACTCTCTATTCTGGGGGTCATCATTTTTGTGGATTGCTCCCAGGTTGCATTCTCTTCCTATATAACAGTGCATCTTCACTTGCCAATGTCTATGAACTTGATGGGCTGTGTTTACTCTTTTTTATCCTCCACATACATCACAACATGTGATTTTTCAGGCCTAGTTATGACTTTATATGAACACACTCAGGAGATCACCCAACTTCTGCCTCTTTTGAGAGAACGGCTGGTAGACTACAGAATTGGCAACGTTTGTGAAACCTCATTCCTTTTAGAATCACTGACTCAGAATTTTATATTATGCACAGAGTTTATATTTTGCTTTATTTAAAAATGATGCCACGAACAAATGAAGGATAACAAGTACCCATATCAAGTTGATATATGACCCACTTCAGGGAGAAAATTTTTGAGTAGCCACAGAAAGGAACTCTTTCCAAACAAAAAGATATATAAGTTAAAAAGAACTATAAATTTATTTCTTTTCATTTCATTCTTATCCATTTCCAGTGGGTCCTGAAGGACTTTTTCCAACATGCTACAGCACTTGTAACTTTCACCCTCACCTAACCCCCGTTTAGTGTATTGTAGACACTTGAGCGCATATGAACTTTTCTACCCTCCTGTGATTTTCATGAGAGCAGAACTTCTATCTGGTTCACCTTTGCTTCCTCTGCCTACCCACAGCACTCAGCACTATTATGTTCATGATAAGTGACAGCAGGATAAATGAATGAATTGGAAACAAATGCCTCCTGGTTCTATTTCTATACAAGAAAATATTGATTTCACAATATTGTATAATTAAAATGTTCTAATTATGTTCCCTGCCCCCCTTTTTGCAATTGCTCCAAATTAATGGCTTTTTAACCATAAAGAGGCTCCAATTTAAAAGCGTCTCCCAGGCCCAATATGTCATCCGTCATCATACTACTGTCCCTCTAGCTAAATAGAATTGATGTGTCTTATAAATTAGATTTGGGCCTAATAAATAGCAGGGTGAACTACTTTGAGCAAGGCACTCAACCTTTCTGAGTTTCATGTTTTTCTTCAGTTGCTAAATGGGGACTTGTTTGCAATTGCCATAGGATTGCTAAAAGATGAAGATAGCAAATATTAATATATTGACTAGGATGTGATACATATTTATGGCAATAACTAATATCACTATTAAATATTCAACCAGATCTTGTACCTCAAGTTTTGGGCAGAGAAGAATTGGGTCATCTGATTAAAGTTTCATTTTTACAGTAAGCACTACTGAGGCTCACACGAGGCAACGGGAATTTTAAAAATGAATAAAACTCCATCTCAGTTCTCTTTGTGAGGCCAGCAGTCACATAACCCAACTACTGCAAAATAGTGTGTTGAAGCTTTCAGCAGCAACCTGTTTTCAAAGTGCAGAAAACACACACACACACACACACACACACACAATCCTTGCTCTGCCTGAGGAATCAGAATATGCTCAAGAGAAGTATTACTTAGATGCGTCCTGAAGGCTAGCAAGAATTCTACTAGCTGTAGGAGGCAGCATAATGTTTTATCCTCTCCCCCCAAATGTCCATGTCCTGATGCCTGGAACCTGTGAATGTTACCTTATATGGGAGGGTCAGGGGATGACATTGTAGATTGATTAAGTTAAGGGTCACAGGTAGGGAGAGTGACCTGGATTTTCCAGGTGAGTCCAGTCCTATCACATGGCCTTAAAAAAGGCAACTCTTTCTTTCTTGGCTGCTGTAGAAGGAAGATATGACAACTGACAAATGGTCAGGGTGGGGAGGATGTAATGAGAGATCTGAATCCACTGTTGTTGCCTTTGAAGATGGAAGAAGGAGCCATGAGTCAAGGAACACGGGCTGCTGCTGGAGATGGGAATGGCTAAGAAATAGATCTTGCCCTAAGGCCTCCAGAAAGAAATGCAGCCCTGCCAAAAGGTGGACCTTGACCAGACAGACCCATGTTGGATTTCTGCCCCACAGAGCTGTAGTCTTTCTTGCCAGTAGTAAAGCAATGGGCAAAGTTCAATGAAGGGGGAAAAGTAGTAAATACCATCACAGAGAATGGTGTCTTCCAATAACTGCAAAAAGTTCCATGAAATGTCAATTGTATGCAAGAAGAGATGGAGGAGAATAGCTGGAGAGACACAGACCCTTAATAATAGCAGCTGTGATAATGGCAGCAGCATTTACTAGGCACCTCATGTGTGCCAGATACATGTCTAGGTTTTACGTGTATCAACTCAAAACCCTCCTCTGAAGTAGTGGCTATTCTTATGCCCGCTTACGGATGCAGAAACCACGTCACAGAAAAGGCTAATTAACACGCTCAAGCTTAACACAGGTACAATGTGGCCGTGCTGGGATTCAACCCTGCAGCCTGGCTCCATCTTTCTCCCTCTAATCTCACCCCACAACAGGCAGCCGGGAGGCCTTGAGGGAGTGTAAAAAGGAGAGAGACTCTCAGAACAGAGGTTCAGGAGATTTGGAGAATGGAGTGGAGAGAGATAGAAGTTCATTCCTTTATGATCCGCTCGCTCTCTGCTTAGTGTCGAGAGATAGCAACATGTAAGCTCAGACAGGCGGTTAGAACAGGCCAAGGAAAAAGGGAGCTGAGGAAAAAGAAAAAGAGAGCCGAAGAGGTAGGTCTGTTTTTTTTGTTTGTTTGTTTGTTTTTTGTTTTTTTGAGACAGGGTCTCATTTTATTGCCCTCGGTAGAGTGCTGTGGTGTCATAGCTCACAGCAACCTTCAGTTCCTGGGCTTAGGTGATTCTCTTGCCTCAGCCTCCCAAGTAGCTGGGACTATAGGCACCCGCCACAATGCCCGGCTATTTTTTATTGCAGCCTGGCTGGGGCTGGGTTTGAACCCACCACCCTAGGTACATGGGGCCGATGCCCTACCCACTGAGCCAGAGGTGCCGCCCAAGAGGTAGTTCTCAAGGATGGGTAAACATGCTGCAAATCTTCCTGATGCAATGTGCTGTTATTTTCCCACTCCCAGCACCTCCATCCTTCCTGTCTTCAAACAAGAATCAAGAACAGCTTCCTTGGCCTACACTCCATGCCACTAACCATCAGTTGGGGTGTGAGTGTGTGTGTTTAATTCTTAAAGACCAAAATATTTTCAGATACACCCTCCAGCATTATCAGGTATCTCTAGAAGAAGCAGTATATATAGTCTGTCTTCTAGTGCCATGGTCCCCAATCCCCCAGGCCGTGAACAGCTACCATCAGGATGTACTATGGACAGCTATGTACTGTCAGGAATGGGGCCACAGAGCATGAGGTGGGTGGTGGGAAAGTGAGTAAAGGCTCATCTGTGCTTGCAGCTGCTTCCCATGGATCACATCACCACCTGAGCTCCACCTGCTGTCAGATCAGCAGCAGCATTAGATTCTCCTAGGAGTGCGAACCCTGCGATAAACTGCACATGTGAGGAATTCGGGTCACGCACTCCTTACGAGCATCAAATGTCTGATGATCAGAAGTGGAAATACAGAGCACTTGAGTCATCCCAAACCATCTCCCCACCCTGATCTATGGAAAAACTGTCTTCCATGAAACCAGTCCCGGGTGTCAAAAAGTTTGGGTACTACTGTTCAAGTGAACCCCACTAGATATCCCACTGGGAGGCCTGCCATATCACACATACAGACTGGTTTCTCAGGGCAAAGTTCTATTAAATATTTGTTCCTCACCTTTGTTTGCTTAGGACTCACTCCATTGAATGAGTGAGTAAACAAACGAATCAATCAATCTCCCCTTGGAACTAGATTTTATGCTAGCTCCAGTGAACTAGGAGCTCCTCTGAACACTATTTGAAACACACTATAAAACAGGTTTCATCTCAGAATAGTTTGGAGATTTTAAGATTCATCAGTGCCCAGAATTGGTCCCAGAGCCATGAAAACAGACTTGTCAGGAGTAGAGCTTATCCATGGTTATTTACTACTACCTGGGTGATTCTCATGTTCTTCTATAATTGGGAACTGTTCCTCTAAGCTTATGAAATCTCCACCTTCACAGAGAAGAAAGACCATGGCCTTGGAGTGAGATGAGCAGGCTGGATTCCTGTCTCTGTCCCCCAGGAACTTGATGAAGTTCTAAACTTCAGATTGTCCTCTTTCAATTGTGATTTTGTACTTTTCTCATAGAGTTTTTGGAAAAATTAAACATCTTCAAATATATGAGGCAACTGATAAAACCTGACACATAGTAGCTGCTCAATAAATTGGAATCCTCAGCTCCTTTTCCCACATTCCTTCCTCATAGGTCCAGGGAGGATTTCTGCATGGGGAAAAGCAAGGTTATCCCTTGACCAGCTCAGTGCCGCCCTCCTGCTGATAAACCTGCACACAAGGATCGTCTTTCACCGGGTCTCCAAAGCCCTGGTTGGCACCTCTCCTACACATCTGATGTCCAAGCTCAGGCTCATTGTCCCCAGGCCTGTGGGACTGTTGGCCCTCTTGCCCTGCACCATGGGAAGCAATGGGTGGTCCCCTCTCCTAGAGTGTCACTGTACGGTGTGTTCAGCTGGGCCCTGACAAAGGCCACCTCTGCACTGGACATTCACACAGAATGCTTCTGCTATGAGTTCCGGTGTGTACCAAGTCATATCAGTGGCATTTATCAGAACCTCTTACTGGACACCATCGTTCCAAGAGCTTACTGGGGACCATTATTTTAAAGCCTCTGTGCCAAGCATGAGTTCTGAGCAACTGTCCAGTTGTTCCCACTACTTCACTCTCCGAGGACATCAGCCTCCGATTTTCCTCTACTGGCCCCGCATGTAAAACTGCTTGAGGGGCAAATAGGGGCTTGTTCTTCTCAACATCCAAGTTCATATCCCACTGGAGAGGGAAAAGCAGTAGCGTTATCCTTCCTGCTATTCAGGAGACTCCCAAGCTAATTTGCCCATTTTGTGCACCACACTTTACAGTCTACAGGTGCTTTCACAGTCTTAATTTTGTATGGTCCCCTCCAAAAATGCCATTGAGGTGACAGGAAAGGGATTGTTATATTCCCATTTCACCAGTGAAAACTGAAGCTCAGAGTCAGACTTCAAAACTAAGTTTCTGCTCCCTGAACAAAGCCAAAAATCCCTCTAATGTATTTTTCATCTTCCTGGGATTCGTTTACATGTAGGCAAGTCGCCAGGCTGTTACCCGTAAATAACTCAACTCAGTAGAGACAGGAACCATACAGCTCAATGGACATATGTCATTATTGCCATTGAAAATGAAAAGTCCCACCTGGATGATGCAGCTGGAAGGTAAATGAAGCGGGACTGTTTACTCCTGTTCTCCCCAGATGTGTGGCCACTGAGCAGGCCATTCTGAATATGATGTTTGCGGACAAAACTTCCAGAAAATGGAGCGACATTATCACTCTTTATTTGGATGGTAGAAGGAAATTCTCCTCTGTAGCAATTCTCCTCCTGGCTACGATTTGGGGGCTAAAACCATCCCCCATTGGAGCTGCCCAGAGGCTTTCCTAGGATGTATCTCCATTTGGCATAAGAATGGACCAGGGCTCTTTCCCTTGGCCACAGCTGTTCAGGCCTGAAACCACAGATTCCTTTTCAGTCTTTTAAGTAAAACAAATGAGCAGGAATTCCTAGGGCCCTGGAAAGCACTCCACTTTCCCAGCCCCACCTACTGGAGGATCTAGGCTGGATCCCAGATATTGCATAAGGATATGGGGGTGGGGGAGAGAAAGAGAATCCATCTCTTTGGAGAACCCCAAACTGCTGCCTTATTAGCTGTCTGCTGATGATCAGAAGATCCTTTAGAGACACCATTCAGATCTGAGAGCCTCTCAACTTCCCTGTGTCCTTACCTCACAGCCCACCTAGATGGCCAGGTTTGAGGGATCAAGGGATTAAGACTCCAATTGCCTCTGAGATGATTCGTCAAGGAGAGGTTTGCCGAGTGGTTACTGTTAGAGAAGACAGATAACCGACTGTGTGACACGGTTATCACCAGTAACCCCATCTGGAGCAGAAGAACCAGGTATAGGAGGAGGACGGACGCGGAACTACAAGGACCACTACTAATTGCAAAGGCAACACCAGCCACCCACCTGCTCTCACCGTTAACTTCACGGCGCTCTCTGAGGGAGGCTGGGGTACTCCCCTTTCACAACTAGGAAAGTTTAAAAACAACACACGCGCACTTCTTGCAATATATCTTTACCTCAAAAAGTCACTGAAGGATGGAGCATCAAATCGACTCCAGTTTATACCCTTTGGCGAAAAGTGCGCTAGCAGATTCAAAATCTTTTATTGCTTCTAGGAATTGTGAAAGACTGCCCGATTTATGGCTGTTGTGCTCCTGAGCCACAGTTAAGGGCATCCCCCAGAGGCTCCTGAACTGCCAAATGCCAATAAGAAACTAGCTTGGAATAATTTTATTTTCTTTCATTTTGGAAAGAGGCATCAAGATAAAGCCTTCTCTCTTTCTCTCTTTGCTATCCGTTGGTAAAGTATTCACAATACAACTCACTCTCGTTTTCTCTTTTTGAGCCCTAGGGCTCTCCCCTGGTTCCTGTCCACAGAGAAGAGGAAGGGGATGAGTGTGGAGTGAGACTCCTGCTGGATCTGCTTCCCGGGTGCCGTATGGATCAGACAATCAGACAACAACCAGACAGCTGTGAATGTGACCCGGCCACCACAGCACTCTACAGATGATCATTAGTAGCAGAGGGCATGCTTTCTTAGTGCAAAAACTCGGGCATCTTCCCTGAGCTCCCCCGCTTGGGTAAAACTATTCTAGAATGCTCTGTGTGGCTCCACCAGAGCACTGTTCCCCTACTTGAGGGAAAATGAACTAACATAATGATCCTTGAAAGCACAAGGCAGGCAGTATAAAGCTCATAATAGAGACGGGCTCAAGGGATGTGTATATAAAATATAAAGAAAAGGAGGGCTCTTCTCTTTCCTGGTACAGGAGTCAAGTGGGGCAGACTAGGCTAGGTGCAAGGGCTCATGCCTGTAATTCCAGCACTCTAGGAGGCCGAGGCGGGTGGATCGCCTGAGCTCTCAAGTTCAAGATCAGCCTGAGCATAAAAACTAGCCAGGAATCATGGTGGGTACCTGTAGTCCCAGCTACTCTGGAGGTTGAGGCATGAGAATCACTTGAGCCCAAGAGTTTGATGTTGCTGTGAGCTGTGATCCCAAGGCACTCTATCCTGGGGTGGCAGAGGGAGCCTCTGTCTCAGAAAACAAAAACAAGCGGGGAGCATGTGCTTCAGCCTAGAAGGATGCCCTCATCAGACTGGTCAGGGGACACCACACACTATGTCCACATCACCACCAGAGAGGTGGAAAGGGCTCTCACCCCCGCACCTTCCCGTCTGCACACAGCACAGAGGAGGAACACCCTTTAGGGTTATCCATTTCTGCTTTCCTCGCTCAGTGGGCTCTGAAACTCTACAGATGAGCAGGTCTAAGTAAGGCTTCCATGATGAAGGACAACCTCGGTTGTCACTTAGGATAGGAGTGTGCCAGAGGAAGCTGCCATTGGGGAGAGGTAGCAGGAGAAAAAGACTTACTAAAATTTCAGTAGTTTTGGTAGCTGGTTGACGTCACGTTGATACCTTGAAAGCTGGTGATGGTGGACAGTTTTTGTACCAGGGCAATCTGTAAATGCTACAACCAAGATCTTGTCGTTCTTTTTTTTTTCTCCAGAGATTGGTTGTTAAATATTTACCAACATACCACTGAGTTAAGGTCATTCATGTATGGAACCTACAATTTTGCTTATGCTTTCTACATTATATTCTCTTTTCCCCTCCTCCCAAGGTGCTTTTGAATTCTCCCCTTCTATCCCTATCTGCTTTGGTGTGTGTGCTTCTAGAGAAAATGTTCACATAGGCCAAAGAAATACGAATAAATAGACCACTTATGTGTACAAAACCATCACATTGTTTCGAGTGATGTCATACATATTTCTTTATTTTGATCCGTACCACAACACTGAGAAAGACAGAGTTAGATCTCTTATTTACAATCTGCAGATGAGAAAACTATACTTCAGGGTTGCTCCATGGGAACAATATGGCCAGGCAAAGAGAGGGACCAAAGGATCTTTCCCACCACCTTGTGCCTCTGAAAAGTCTCCAGCCACTATCACAGGGCAGACAGCGGCCAGCCTGGGACAGCCAAACTGCAGTGAGTGCACACACATCTTTTGTGTGGTTTGAGGCTACATTCTGCGATTCTTTATGTAGAAGCAAATTGTCCTTTTAATTATTGTGTGGGTTGTACTGAAATAGACGCACATTCCTTGAGCCACCGGCAGCAGCCAGAGCAGCCCAGGTGTTCAGCCTGAGGATCTGCCAAGTTCCAAACTTGATGCTTATAATTGGGAGTGGTATCTGCTTCAATGCAGAAAGTTTTGTTTTTCTTAAACTAAAGGCTTTGGAATATTGTACACGGGAAACACAATGAAATTGCCAAGGCATTCACAGCATATTCTATCATGGGAAAGAGCTGGAGACGAGGTTCCAGTGGGCAAGGGGCAGTGGGTGTTCAATGAGATGTGACAGGACCTGGACCTGCTCCCTTGATCTGTTTCTAACAGACCTTGTAACTATTGTCAAATGCTAAACTCATTTGGTCGAATGAGGTTAGCATTTAACTGGTACTGCTGTCTTTTGAAAATTTCTTCCTATGGTCTCATGTAAGTTCCTTGCAGGGAAGCACGTCAGTCTATACAAAATTGGAGTTTTCAGACAACCAAAGCAAAGAGAGAGCCAGGGCCCTATCATGCATCCTCTCTGTTCTTCTGCCTCGGGACTGGGGGACAGCATTGCTTCCGGGCTCTGTAAGGGACACTCTGTAGCCCAATCCATCTTCACCTTTTCCACTTGCTGGTGGCACTCAGGTCATCAGAAACACCCACTCCTTTGCTGCTCCCTAAATGCTTTCCCCTAAACAAAGCCCAGTGGCCATCTTCTCTTTTCTCCTGCTGGAAACTAGGCTCTCTGGTACCCTCCTTGCCCTGGTATCCTCCTGAGACAACTTGGAGAGAGTCGGTAAGTTCATGCTAGTTACAAATGACCAACACAACAAGCCTTTCCACTGCCCTGTTGGCGGGCGTGGACAGATTCACAGAACTCTCATGGGGGGGTTGTTATTGACTGTATTGGCACCCCTTCCTATTCTTGTAACATCGCTCAGATTGGTCTTTAGAACCTTCCACTCCCTCCATTTGATGCTGTCTTTGTGGGATCGTGAGTCAATTTTGGTGGGATTCCTTTTTTTTTAAATAATTTTATTAAATAATAATTGTGTACATTGGTGCAATCATGGGGGGTGCAATATGTATTACTTCATATACAATCAGATATATTTTCATCATACTGTTAGAGATAGCCTTCATGACATTTTCTTAATCACTATATGAAGACATTGATATTCTACATTTGGTGGGATTTCTAATCAAGAAGTTCACCCCTCTTTGGGTCAAGGGGAGACAACTGACTCAGTCCAAGCCCCTCAGACTCTGTCCAAGGAATTCTGAGCACAGTTTCTCAAGGTGGACATACCTGGGCTGAGATGTGGCAACCTGTCCCCAGGTTCCTGCAACCTCCACCTCAGAGCTGCCCTAAGATCTTCTCTTATCTCTCACTATCTTTCCCGTGAACTAACCTATCTTCCAACAAATTCTTTCTTTCTTTCTTTGTTTTTTTCAAGTTAGCCAATAAATCCATGCCTCACAGTTAAAACAACTCTCAGGAACAGAGTCTCAAATAAACTAAAACCTTACATGTTGAGGCCAGGGTGCTAGTCACAGCCCACTGGCACCTCTAGGCAGGTCTGAATCTAGCTCAACAGCAAGGCTAAACCACAGAGGGTGGTCTGGGGAGTTGAGAAGGAAGCTGAAAACAATTCAAAACCTTGGGTTGTAAATGACAGAGAATGGGTACAAACTGGGAACTTATGTGAGCATCTTCCCTATTTGGTTTTTTTGTTTGTTTTCTGAGACAGAGTCTCACTCGGTTGCCCTGGGTAGAGTGCTGTGGCATCACAGCTCACAGCAACCTCAAACTCTTGGGCTTAAGCTATTCTCTTGTCTCAGCCTCCCAAGTAGCTGGAATTACAAGCACCACCACAATGTCCAGCTATTTTGTCAACTTCTTATTAGAGACTCGCTCTCACTCTTGCTCAGGCTGGTCTCAAACTCCTTAGCTCAAGAGCTCCACCTGCCTCAGCCTCCCAGAGTGCTAGTATTACAGGCGTGAGCCACCGTGCTTGGCCTATCTTCCCTATTTGTTTCGGGGTTCACCCGTCTGTAAAATGAGGGAGCTGATCCCAATGACTGGATCCTGGAGATCGATGATTGCATCACACCAGTGTTTTCATTCACTTTGTGGCCATAAACTGAGCGCCTTCTCTGTGCTACACTAGGAACTGGCCCCCAAACAATGCAAGTAGAGCGCAGCCTCCAACCTCAGGTGACCTGGTAAAATTTGTGTCTGAGGAAACCAGTCCAGGCATACAGATTACTGGGCAGCATTGTCCTGGCATGAAATAAGGAGGGCCCCAGCCATGGCCACCAAGGCAGGAGGGGCTTTGTTGACTGACAGAGCCACCAGGAGGAGGAAGCCCAAGTGACCCAGTTTCCTGACCGGGGAGACAATATGTCTCTGAGATACTCAGGGGCCGTAACTTTTTTTTTCCTGTGGTGAAGTGGGTGGCTTCAAGGGAACTGGGCCCCTACAGCTCAGAAGTCAGTCCCTTTATATTTTGTTTCTCAAGAAAGTTACACTTTTCCTGGCCTCCCAAGAAGAACAGCCCCTCTGCGCCAGAGAACCCGGAGACCACACAGCAGACACGGCCGACACCTGCTTTGCTCGCAGGCCTTCTGCTTCCCCAGACTGGGAGAGAAAGATGCACGCAGCAGGGCGCTGCTTAGCAACTGCACGTAGGAAATCAGGATTCCAACCTATTCCTGTGGGTTTTTTCCCTCCTCGCTTTGTTTTCCTGCTTTGTTTTCGGTCATTTATGATTCAGTCATTGTTCCTTGCACAGAACACGAACCGGTTCTGCAGGCCCTGGATCTAAGCTGCACTGGGGCCCAGGCTGCAGGCAAAGGCCTCCCCCGTGATTTCTGTGGAGCTGGCCAGGGTAAGCCACAGGGGATCTGGGTGGGCAGCCCCAGGGGAGGCTGTTCTTAGGGCCCTCCCTGTCTCTATCTCTCCCCACATGTCCGCACTCCTGCCACCTGCTAACGTTTTCCCTCTCTCTAGGCAGATGGGTCACTTGCCCATAAACATCTCTCTCTCTCTAAATGGGCATCTCTAGCTCTGCACCTCTGTCTCGTTCTTTGTATCTGTAAGTCCCCCAGCCTCTCTGTATCTCCACCTCGTTTCTCCTTCTGTCTCCATCTCTTCCTTTCTGTTTTCTGTCTCTTCCTGCTTCTCTCTGGGCCTGTCTCTCTCTCTCTCCGTGTCTCTGTAAGTTTCCATCTCTCCCTCGGTCTCTTTGTATCTCTCAGTTTCTCATTTCTCCGTCTTTCTCTTTTCTCTGTGACACTCTATTTTTTCTCTGGGCCTCTCTTCTCTTCCTTCCCTTCCCTTCCCCCTCCCCTTGCCCTTTCTGAATTTCTTTCTGAGGCTCAGCATTTTGGCCCAAGTCCCAAATGCAATGGGCTCAACTTCTGGGATAGCTCACGTTGCACATGGAGGGTTAATTTTTTCCCTCATCATCGGCTTGTCTTCCATTTCAGGATCCCTGTGTCTGGCCAAAAGCGCTTCCTAGGCAAGGGCCCACGTGCTGCAGCAGAAGCCACTCAGCCACGCTGCACCCTAGGGAGTGCCCGGGAAGGCGGGTCTGACAACTGCAACGTGCAACGTGCTGGGATTTCTCTGGCGGTTCTCCAGCTAGTCAGAGCCAATTAATATGAAATCAATAGGCCAAATCGACGTTTTCAGAAGTTAACTCAAAAAAATCCCTGAAGATTAACCAGCCTGTGGCCTTTGCTATGAAATTGTTACCACACCACTTTCTTTTCTTTTGAAAGTCCAGATGGGCAGATAAATCCAAAGTGGATCAACCACATCTGCCATTCCTCCACGCAAATTACACCCCCACCACTCCCCTCTCTCCTCACTGGCATGCAAAGCGCCTGGAGCCTGAGCTGAATGGATATTTTATGCTGCACCGTAGGCTTTAAATTCTCCCTTGTATTAAGGGAAACCACATCACGGCCCCTCTGAGACTAAGAGCTGGCAGATTCCTGAATCTGTCTTTTCCAAAGGTGAGAACTACATTAGCGGAGCAGGCTGCTTTCTTCCAGGAACAAAATGAGTCAAGGGGAGAACCCAGCCTCACTGCTTCCTTCTCCAGCACTTCAAACCAGTCCTCAAATCAAAAAAGCCCAGATGGCTGTTTTCCATTTATAAGCCCCCCCTTTTCTACATTTGCTCGGTAACGTAGTATCATGCCCATCTCAGAGATGAGATTATTAATAAAGCCTTTTCTTTTCTTTCTTTCTTTCTTTCTTTCTTTTTTTTTTTTTTTTTTGAGAAATGAGTGGACAAAAGGGAAGCAGAAAGGAAGGAGGGTTTCTTGGGATCAGTACCTGTTACTCAGAGTGGCCCATGCTACTGGGCTCTGGGCAGCCTCTGGAGTATTGACCCAAGTCTCAAAAGTGAAGGCTGCCACCCAGGATTTCTGTCTAAAGGTCCTTGAAACAGAAAGGACTTGGTAGATGACAGAAATTGAAAATGGGGAAGAATCCAATTAAGGGATTATCAAAACATGAAGTTAGAAAGCCCTTAAGGGATTGATGTCCCTGCCGGCTTGAAATGCTCCCCGGTTAGAATGCACAGGTGTATTCAAAGGCTAAGGACACAAAGACAGAGCCTGGAGACAAGGAGGAAACTTTTCAAGCCCAAATCCTCTGATTCCAAAACTCGTGTTGATGAGGTAAAATAGTAGGTATTTCCCAAAGTTTCTCTATGAAGAAAACAAGCAGGTAAATGTACTTTCTTTATGGCTAGGGACACCCATGGAAAGCTTACTTTCTTTTTAAGATTTGTAAGAAAAGTATAGGGAACGTTTTGCTTTGTGTGGGTTGGGACTCGCAGAACAAAAGCTGAGGTTTTACAAGGAAAACTGACATTGTAGAATTCCAGAGCTGGAAGATATTTAGAGATCAGCTGGGCCATCCTCTTGATTCGACAGATTAGGAAACAAACACCAAGAGGTGGAATGTCGCGTACAAGGGGGCACAGTCAGCATGGCGAGTGGTGACTTACGCTCTGCAACCCCAGTGTCCCAAGCTTTTCATGTAATTGTGACATTTCTTCATGTCATTGTCAGAGGACCAGAAAATCACAACGGTGTTGTCTGTACAGATTAGAAGTCCTGGGGCTTGAGGCTTTAAGTCCCACCTTGCTGGACTCCACGCTGGCCCCAGAGATACCCCAAGTGTCTGCAGCCTCCCTGGCCCAGCAGACCTGAGCAGATCTATCCTTGCCCTGCCTGGCCTGCTTCCAGAGCCTGCTGCCGGGTCCTTGTCTTGATGTTAGCATGAACTGGGTAGTTCCTGTCATTATCCTCGCCACATGTTCAAGGCCACATGCTGGAGATGTCCTGCTGACATTTGGAATCAACAGCTTCCGCTGTGTGCCAGGTAGGACCTCTAAGTTCTGAGAGTTCGACCATTGTCTGGTCCACCCACCATATCTTCCTTCCCCTCTAAACCACCCTGTGTGCACGAATGCACCCAGTTATGTGCACATTTTATAGGTTGGTAATTTAAATCCCGCAAAAGAGAACTAGCTTGTCCAAAGCACATAGACAGATCTTTGGCTCAAGGTTAAGAATTCACTGTAATAAGCTACCTCTCCATTTTCAACTCTAATGGAAAGGACCCCTTTGATTTACTGTATTCAACCTGCACTTTACAGAAGTGCATTCTTAGTGCTAGTCCAAATGCCAGGTGATATCAGCAGAAGAGCAGCAAGACCTGGTCTGGATCATGTCCTATGACTGCAAAGTAATTGGATACAAAAATGTTAAAAGTTCAAGGCCAATATTCATTAAATGTGCTCTCGGACCAAGTCCTACTTTAAGCACTTGGCACGTACTAACTAATTTAATCTTCACAATACTCCATGAGGTATTGTGGGGTACTATATCACAATAGTATAGTGCTAGCTGACTATCCTAGGGTAGGTACTAGCTTTTCTCAGCTTCACAGATGAGGAAATTAAGGAATATGAAGATGAGGTCACGTGCCTGAGACCACACTGCTAATGAACAGCAGAGCTGGGATTTAAACCAGGTGTCTGCTTCCAGGGATACACTTTTAGGTGCTATGCTGGGCTGTCAGAGATATTTTGGCAGCTGAAGAAATAGTCCGAATCACATTTAACTAGATATGTTGAATAATTACTGCTAACCTCCCCACAGCCCTTTGACATATGCTCTTAAACCAAATACGATTTGAACTCAATCCAAATTAAGGAATACTACTTAATCTCCACTTTACCTAAGGGGAAACAGAGGATCAAAAGGTTAAATGAGGTGACCAAACCCCTTGCATGGGCTACTATGACTGAAGACCTAAGTCAGACCTTGTCTCTGGACTGAACGATTCAGGCCGACCAGACTCCTTAGTCCCATTGGGGACAGCGTGAGGTTTCTACTCCACTCATGCTGGGGAGAAGCGATGTGCCCAGGACCCAGGTAGGTGCTTAGGAGAATGAGAGAGAGGGCTGAGGTACAGGGCAAGATGAGCTGAGGTTCTCTGAGAATGCAAGCTCCCGGATCCTGGGCATGATCATGGACCCTTGATCTGAAGACCCTCGGGAAGTAGGCAACGTAGCAACTCATCCCTACAGAACATAGAGTTTGCCACTATCAGTCAGCATAGGTTACGATACTAGATCAGCCCCTCTGAAGTCTTGCTTACTTCCCATATAAAATAGGATCAAAATACTACTGACCATGCTAATTTGTTTAGTGATTAAGTAAGATGATATAGTTCTTATGGATGGCACATAATGGACCACCAACCTTTTTCCCCTTTCCCTACCTTCTCTTCTTCTGTCAAATTCTCTTCTCCTCAATAAAAAGGCACTGATGGGATTTCACTTACCTCCATGGGTAAAATGAAAAAAAAAAGTAATTTTCAATGCTGGTGTTAGGGGCTTTCACCTGACTGCCCTGTGCCATTGAATGCTTAGGGGGAGTTAGATGGTATTGTAGTGTCCTGTGGCTGCCATAAGAAATGACCACCTGCCTCATATCTTCAAACAGGAGAAATGTATCATCTCCAGTTCTGGAGGCTGAAAGTCCAGAATCAAGGTGTTGGGAGGGTTTGGTTCCTTCTGGAAGCTCCGAGGTTTTCATGCCTCTTTCCTCCTTGTGTTTGCTGCTGGCAATCCTCGGCATCCCCAGGTGTATACTCACCCCTTAGATCTGTCTTTATCTTCATCTCACCTTCTTCTCTGGGTCTCTATATGTCTTGTCCTTTTCTGGCTCTTATAAGGACACCTGTCCTGGGATCTAAAGCACACCTTAACCTGGATGAGATTATCTTAATCCCATTAAAGTTAAACTGTAAAGACCATTATGAAGTCATAATCTGAGGTTCTGGGGGCACGAATTTTTGAACAGGGGAGTCACTGTTCAACACACTACAGATGAATTCAATGGGAGAGAAAGGTACCAGAGAAACAGCCAACACTGGCTGTGGGGCTTACTTAGCCACTCACCACTCACTTGCTGGGTAATCCTAACCACATCAGTTCCCCTCTCTGATCCTCTAATGAGCCCATGCTTAGGAAAGAACTTTGTAAAATACTCCCTAAGATTGAGTGTGCTTCATGACTGGCTGATAGGGATGTGGGAACCCAATGAGAACAGAGACTGACCAAGTGGGGGCTTTTGGTACCCTTTGAGTAGCAGCTGTATTTCCCTCAAATGCTCCCACATAGTCAGGGTGCCCTGAGGCCCTTTACTAAACTGGCCATCTTGATCTCATCTTAACAAGGTTGCTTTACACTTCTGGAATGTGCCCTCTGAAGTTTCAGCAAGGAGAAGGTGATACAAAGCCTCTGTCCACTTGCCCACACTCCCTCAGGCAGACACACGGACATTACATAACCACATGGACAAACACTCACCTGTCTAGGGCATTGTGACCCGAAACCCATTCTCTGGGACTTGTCTGTGGACTCTGTGTATAGACTATAACCGAGGAAATTCATGTGTTCCAGATATGTATCTCCTAATTACACATCTGATATGCCACTTCCAGTAATGTCTTCATCCATGCCAATATTTTCCCTTCCCCCAGAGGATCTGCCAGGGCAGATTCGGTGCAAGGAGAGACAGAGTGTTTCTGGTGTGCTTTAACTAGGTGATTGCTCCCTGGTCACGGAGAGCACCAGTGGCCGTACCCATAGAAAAGCAGTTCAGATCAATAATCCTCCGCTGACTTCTGTTCTGCTGAAGGGTTCTCAGCCTCTGGGAGGGGACTTGACAGGCACAGACTATCCATTAGCAGGCAAGGTGATCAGTGCTCTAAACCACTTCTACGGGCTGAGGAGCTGGCGTTCCACTGAAGGCTTGCAGCTTAGTGGAAGCAGGAATATTTAGCTGTGCTTGTCACAAGGGACCAGGGGGAAATTGTCAGGTAGATGTGGAGCAAGACTGACTTCCTGGCAGAGGAAAAAGCCTGAGCAAAGGCAGAGAGGGGTGTCAAGGTGGGAGATGCTCTGTGTGCTGTTGATGCTTCGAGTATGTGGACAGAGTGGGAGGGGATGAGACCAGAAAGGTAGGCTGGGGATGGGTCACACCGTGCCTTGAGGTCAGGTCAAGGAGTTGAGCTTGGAAACACCAGAAGAGAGACAGCTGTGCTTGACTGTGTGAGAACACAATCTAAGTTGCTCTGTGGGCAAGTCACTCGTTATTGCCCAGGAGACTGAAGAAAGGAGGGCAAGAGCAGGGAGAAGGAACAAAAGCTGTTACAATAGTTCAAGTTTGAGATGACTGTGGCCTGAATAGGTAGTGTCAGGGAAATGCACAAGTAGAACTGCCAGGATTGTCCAGGGGAGGTTGTGGGGAGGAGGGGGCAGGGGGCAGAAGGGGAAGGAGAATCTGCATCTCCAGCTGGGATGACTCAGACGTGGTCCCTTCGCTGGGGAGGACTTCAGGAGGAGAAAGGGACGGGATGTTCTAGGCAGAAGTGCACTGTGAAAAGCCAACTCTGAGGGAGTTGGTGCGAAGGGGACAGGGATGAGGATGGTCGAGCTGGGAGATGCTGGATCACAAATCAAGCAAACTCCCTTCCCTAAGGAGAATCTCAGCTTCCATATTCCAAAAAGCCCCGTGTGACCATCTATCGCAGGGACTTGCTCTCCATCTCGGGGATCCGGCCTCAGCTCTCAGCCTTGACTCGGCCCCTTGGAGCACAGGTTAGCACTTGCCAACAAGCCTTCAGATCCCACCTCTACTCAGCTCCTTCCCCACTCCCTGCCCCCTCTGCTCTTCTCTCCTCTCTCTCTTTCTCTACCTAGTGCCTTCCCTGGGCTTGCTCAGGGCAAGGATCCCCTGAGCCATGGGCTCTCGCTCTCCATGGGCCATGGTTGGGGTTGGTAGGTGGAGGGGAGGAAGTAGTGGAAGACCTTCATCACCTCTCCTATCACATTCTTCCTTTTCTGCTTTCTGAAGAAGACCTTGTGGTCGGATGGTATCGCAAGTTGAGCCTTGTGCAGAGAGAGTGAGGATGCCTAATGGGCCTGGGTGATTCAAAGGAATTCAAAACTTGGTGTCACCATAACGAGCAACTCCACAGTAGACCTATTCCCCAGTAGGCTCAGCATCTGGCTGGTGTTCCCTATCTGTAATTACTCAATTTATTTTCTCTCCCTTTCTCCTTTACTTCCGGCTTTCAGTATGTCATCCTCTCTGCAAATACTGGGCCAGCACCTGAGGCATGGAGGAGAGTAAGGCAGTGAGCAAGTCCACCTGAGCACAAGGTTAGAGACAGGAAGGACAGTAGATGCTCATAGAGACAGGAAGGACAGCAGATGCTCACAGCCCCCCACATTGAGCTCCATGACAATGAGCAGCCCAAAGGAAAGAAACAGGCAGAAACTGAACTATTTTCACTGAGGAGATGTGGGCTGGAAATGGACTGGAAGGATGAGCTTGCAAGGGAAGAAAGGGACCGGATGTTCTAGGCAGAAGTGCAATGTGAAAGGCCATGCCTTCTTTTTCCACCCTCCCTCTTTCCTTTCTTCACCTCTTCTCTCCCTTCTCTTCCACCCTTTCATCCCAAGCAAAGACTGATGAAATTCTTTGACTATTTTCCTGCTAAACACTTCATGTACATTATTTCTATCTGGTGCTGCCCATAATGTAAAGACAGCCCCATCTGTCAGCCCCACCCTGGGGATGAGGCTGACCTGGCTCAGAGATTTTAGGTGCCATCCTGGTGAGTGGCTAGTGGAGATTGGACTTTGGGATTGGATGGCAACCCTGTTCTCCCCTCTGCTGTGTGTACCACTCACCACCTTTGGGAAATTTTGGCAAGTTGTATGTGTGTTTCCTTTAAACTGCGTAAGTGCCTTCTCGCCATTAGGTGAGAAAATAATGTGAGCAGAGGAAGAAATGAACAAAGTAGGAAGCTAGGAGATCTGGCCCTGTTATCTTCCACAGGACCCAAGGAAGAGGATGAGGACGGTCTTTCCTTTACAGTTCACCTTGAGGTTCCCTGAGCAGAACAAGTGAGGCCACTGGCACCGCCCAGAGGTGTTTGTTGCTAATGCCTGGTTGCCCAGGGCTAGTGCTTGGCTTAATACTCTGCTGTCACTCCAGAATTCATTTTAATTTTTTTTTGAGACAGAGCCTCAAGCTGTCACCTTGGATAGAGAGCTGTGGTATCACAGCTCACAGCAACCTCCAACTCCTGGGCTCAAGCGAGTCTCCTGCCTCCACCTCCCAAGTAGCTGGGACGACAGGTGCCCGCCACAACGCCAGGCCTTTTTTTGGTTGCAGTCGTCATTGTTGTTTGGCGGGCCCAGGCTGGATTCGAACCCACCAGCTCAGGTGTACGTGGCTGGCGCTTTAGCCTGTTGAGCCACAGGCACCGAGCCTCATTTTAATTTTAATAAGAGGCCCTGCATTTCCATTTTGCACTGGTCCCCACCCCTTATGCAGCCAGTCATTGTAAGAAAACCTGCTTTCCTGCCCATTCACTATCTCACTGTCTCTGTCTGGCTGCCTCCCTTCAAGATCCACCAGCTCCCCAAAGGCCCAGGCTGTGCCTTTGATCTGAGACAGGGGCTGGTTCCTGGGTCCATGCAGAATAACAGAATGATGGTGTCCAGCTCCAGACTCCATTATCCAAATCATTTCCTCCTGTGACCAGGACCTGGCTTAATACTTCCCAGGTACCAGGTGTTCCCCAAATATCTGCATGTGGAAGGGTTTGGGTGGCTCCATTCTTTTCTCTTTTGATAAAACAATTAGGTCATTTAAAATATGAAAAGCTTTGAAATCATGAAAGTACTTTATTTGAAGTTTGGGGAAGAAAGGACTTTGATGATAAAAAGAAAGACAGCTATTTCCATTTTAAACAAAGAAACAGCAGGAGAGATTTCTGTAAGACGCTAATAATTCAGATTCTGATCCCATGGTCCACAGGACTGGTGAGGGGCATTCACTTTTAGTAAATAGGGACTAGTCCCAGTAGGTAGAAATGGCAGAAGGAAATCTTTGGACTCAGAATAATGAAGAGCTTCTAGAATTCAGAAATTTCTGGATGAGAATTTGACCGACTTAAAAGGGAGTGAAGTACTTACACCTGGAAGCAACAGCAAGTTGCAGGTTTACTTGAATGCCCATTCAACAAAGGGCTGGAGAAGCTCTGAGCATCACATAGGCGATTGGAACAGACAGAGTTTAATTTAAGGTTATTAATGATGCTGGCAACTTGACTTAGTTGATTTCAGTAACATTGGGATACTAAGTTTCTCTAACCTAGTGATTCTATAATCTTTTTGTTTGTACTGAAAAATGAAGATTACCAACTATCTTTTTATATTTCTGCAGGAGACAAGAGTCTAAACTCTTATATCTAACATATATAATCAGGAAGATACTGATTGCTTCAATTTACTGTCACAATTCCATAATCCTAGCTAGTGACCTTCTCCAATGAATGAAATCTGAATTAATAAAGGAAAAGAGAAACACTCAAGGCAGAAACAATGATTCAAGATTAATGAGGTCAGGAAGGGTGGACCCTGGGTGGTGGTTCTCCTGTGACACAGGGCTCCAACAATGTAAGCCAGTCCTCTTGGCTGTGCTTCTGTGGAGCCGGCCAGTCTCAGGGGTGTCCATTCCCCACACAGAGCAGAGCTAACAACATTAGCACACACCTGGCCAAGGGCCTGGAAAGAGGATGTTTGTGAAACGCTAATAGAAACTTCTGTGACCCTTTAACATCACAGTGTTCCCAGCGTTTCCTCAGGCATAAGCCACATCCTGGAAACAAGCCGTGCTCAGGTAATGAAGATGCAGCTGGAAACGCCTGTGTTTATTCCGTTGAAAGCAGGCAAAGCACAGATCTGGGAACCAGGAGAACGGGGTGCTCATCTTGGTTCTGCCTCCAAGAAGCTAGGAGCTTGGGCCAAGTCCTTTCTCCTTCTAGAGACTCAACCTTTCAATTTTTAAATAGGGATAATCATAGTTCTATTCTGCACAAGAGTTATGAGGGAGGATTAGATTAGTTAACATTTGTAAAATGCTTGGACAAGTGCCCTTGACACTGTAAATATGAACCCAAAAGCACCTTTTTGAGGTAGGCTTTCTCACCACCATTTCGGTTGAGGAATCTGAGGCTCAGGGAGTAAGTAACATAGCCAGTATCATATTCTTGACCACCACTCCACTTTTCTACTGCTACCAGGGCTGGGTCAGCTATGAAACAACTTCCAATTCTGACATTCGGAGATCCCATCCTTATACACTGACAAGTTTTCCTGGATTTCATTTATCATTTGGTTCTGGTGGACACTAGTTTTATGCAGGAAAAGCTCACTTTTAAGCTAATCTCCACTTCTGTGGATGATGGTGAAGGCCATTTTCAGCATCAGCATCTTGTACAGTGTTAGGTGGGGCCTTGGAGGCCCTGACAGTCCTGGCTATGTATCCCGCAGGAGCCAGGTCTCCTTTACATTAGGAGACCAATGGCTCATCCAACCCGGTTCTCCCAGCTCTGCAGCAATTCTAAATAGGTTCCCAAGTTCCCACAATAAATGTCTAATCCTGATTTTCACCATGCAGTCCTGTGTAGGTGAATGGCACCAACATCACACAATCTTTCAAGCTACTAGAAATGCCAGTGCCTCCTCCCTCCTCTTCCTTGTAAGTAACTGGTCACCAATCCTGTTGGAGAGTAAAGTTCTACCATGCTGCTGAAATCTCCAAGTGAATCTTTGATGTATACAAGGTCTAAGCTTATCTTCCCAGGCCCTGCCTTGTGGGCTGTCCCCAGCTTCCTCTCCCACTCTCCCAGTTGGTCTCCAACAGCTTGCTTGCCTTGGCCTCCAGGGTAGCCAAGTCTTCAGCCATGAAGAACTCCTGCTGTCACTTGAGCACATCAAGGTGTTCCTGCCTTCCTCGTCCACAACAGACATCTCCAGGGGAAATGCCCATCAGCCCTGCCTCCTTTCCTGCTATTCTGGTTGAAGAGCTGCTCCTTCACTGTCTCTGGGCCCCATCCCCTCTTGCTTTCACAGGGACTTCATCTTTTCTCTGTTTTCTTCATTTTTTGTTTAATTATTTCACTCTATAATGAATAGAGGTGTGATCGGAGTCCTGCCTACCTTTCCAAATTTCTTTTTCATGGCTCTTTGTTTTTAATTCAAGATCCAGGACACCAATTTTTTTTTTCTAGAATAAACTTTCCTTTTTAAAAAAAAAATAGTTCTCATTGTTGCCCAGGCTAGCTAGAGTGTAGTGGCTCAGTCGTAGTTCACTGCAGCCTTGAATTCCTGGGCTCAAGTGATCTTCTTGCTTCAGCCTCCCAAGTATCTGAGACCACAGGCACACACCGCCATGCCTGGATAATTTTTTTAATTTTCAAAATTTCTTGTAGAGGCAGAGTCTCACTATGTCATTGAGGCTGGTCTCAAACTCCTAGCTTCAAGTGATCCTCCACCTGAGGCCTTCCAAAGTGCTGGAATTATAGGCATGAGCCATCATAACCTGCCAAGATTTTTTTTTCTTGTCACTTGATAAGTCTTCTCATACAAGCCACTGTGTGCCTGGAACATTGCTTTATTTTCTCCCCCAAACAGTTATTCATTTCCCTTTGACCCCATGTTGTCTCTGAGAAGCCTATCTTCACTTTCTGGATAATTCTAGGAGATGACCCTCTTCTGAGTTCCATGGCAATCTCCATCATATCCTTATCACAACAGTAACCATTCTATGAGATTATAATAATAATAATAGTTAATAATTGCTGTTGAAGGAGCTCAAGAAAGTTTACCCTAAAATATGACTCCTTGATATAAAGAGTACTTTAAATTAAAGGCCCTTAGAGATCAACAGACATTGAAAAGGGCTTTCCCTCTATCTACATAAACCAGTTGGACTCATCAAAAAGAACTCTTCCCTGTTATCCCACTATTCTGTAGGAAAGAGGATCAAGAATGCAACCAGACCTAGCCCAAATCATTTTAAATATAATATCTGTCTCTCAGTTTAATTTAAGTTACAAAGAAAGTAATTTACAAGTCAACCTGTTTCCTCCATCCCTAAATACTCCCTTCCCTAGTATTCATTGTACTAAGCAGAATTACCTGTACTCTTCATATCCCCCTTCCTGAGAATGGTAAATAAACCTCTTTCTCTTATTAATGTGCCTTAATTGTGAGTTGATCTTTTGTAGGGAAAGAAGATATTTCCCTGCACCCCCACACTGTAATAGGTGCTCTCTGGGACTATCTGGAGTCATTTGAAGACATTTCTTCTACTCTGGATCTCTGTTTAAAGATGCTCTTTGATTAGAGAGCATGCTTGATGCACACTTAGAGCGGGCTGGGAACACTGCTAAATTAGCCTCCATCTTTTTCACCCGAGGTGGCCAATTCTGAGGTGTGCTCTACACTGTCTCAGAGAGAACCAGTAGCATGGACCGCAGGTGCCCAGAGTCATTACCTATTAAAAAACGCATCCTTTATTAGCTTTCTTCCTTTCTCTATGTTGCTTCTCCATTCCCTCCATAGCTTCTTGCATCCTTTCCCAAATAAACTCCTAGGACACATATCCTTTATGGGGATCTGATTTTAGAGTCATCTTTACAAGATCAGAACCATTCAGTCAGCACTTATCCTGAGCTGGACACCAAGTCAGGTCTTTACATGGATTATATGTTTTAATTCTCTTAGCCACCCAATGAGATAGAAGCTAATCCATGGAATTGAGGTAATAATACTTACTCATAGGATTATTGTGAGGGATAAATGGGATAATGCATGTAAGGAGGTCAGTGCTTGGTAGGGAAGGCAAACTTGAAGAGTTCAGCACAGTCTTTTGCATAGTAAACAACTGGTCATTTGCACAAGATCACATGGGTGTTAAATGGTCTATTAATTTTTTTGACCCAATTTTGTCAGACTTCAGAGATCTTAACTGCTATTCTATACTATGTTATCAGTGATAATCTTCTATTGAACTATTTTCACAGAAGACAGTAATCTCCATGGAGCAGGAACCTATTGTAACTATTATATTCCATTTTATCCCAAGAGCCTGGCATTGAGTAGATAGCAAGACATTTGTTTTGAAAAGAATATATCAGTTTAAAAGTGTTCCCTTCTCTCCACATCCACGCCAGCATCTGCAGTTTTGAGATTTTGTGCGAACTGATACAACCTTTTTGGAAGGAAGTATGGAGAACTCTCAAAGAACTCAAGCTAGACCTCCCATTTGATCTGGCAATCCCATTACTAGGCATTTACCCAGAAGGAAAAAAATCCTTTTATCATAAGGACACTTGCACTAGACTGTTCATTGCAGCTCAATTTACAATCGCCAAAATGTGGGAACAACCTAAATGCCCACCAACCCAGAAATGGATTAACAAGCTATGGTATATGTACACTATGGAATACTATTCAGTCATTAAAAAAAATGGAGACTTTACAGCCTTTGTATTAACCTGGATGGAAGTGGAACACATTTTCTTAGTAAAGCATCTCAAGAATGGAGAAGCATGAATCCCATGTACTCAAGTTTGATATGAGGACAATTAATGATAATTATTGACATGGTCGGGGTGAGGGAAGGGGAGAGCAGAGAGAGAAAGAATGAGGGAGGAGTGGGGAAAGGAAGAGCAGAGAGAGGGAAAGAGTGAGGAGGGTGGGGTCTTGGTGTGTGCCACATCTTTTGGGGGCAAAACACCATTGTAAAAGGGACTTTACCTAGCAAGTGCAATCAGTGTAACCTGGCTTCTTGTACCCTCAATGAATCCCCAACAAAAGAAAAGAATATATCCCTTCCTTTCTCCCCAAGCATGTTTTATAGTTTGGGGTACTCCTCATTCAAAATAATTTTTTCTTTGATGTATTAGTTAGAGTAATTATAAAAATTATCTATATATATGAAAACTATGTGTCATCTTCAAAAAGCCTAATTTGATACCTTCAACTATATGATGGAGTGGTTTGCTCATCTATAAAAGAAGAATGATTGCATCTCTTATACTAATTATCTATTGTGCATAACAAATCACCTCAAAACTTAGTAACTAAAGCTAACAAGTTTTCATCACCCTATTTCTGAAGGTTGGGAATCTAAGAATAGCTTAACTAGTTGGTTTTAGCTCAAGGCATGTCATGAGGCTATAGTCAAATTGTCTACAGGACCCGTCATCATGTGAATGCATGACTAGGGGCTGAAGATTCACTTCCAAGCTCACTCATACAATTGTTCACTGAGATTCTTTTTGTGAACCTCTCATAGAGTGGCAGCTAGCTTTCCCCAGAGAAAAAGATCTGAGCAGGGGAGAGAGAGGCGCTTCTAAGACAGAAGCCACAGATCTTGTATGACCTAATCTTGGAAGTGTTTTATCATCACTTCTGCCATATTCTATTGGTCACAGAGACCAATCCTTGCACAATGTCAAAGGGAACCACACAAAGATGTGAATTCTATGTCAAGACCACTGGCAGCCATCTTGGAGTTTGAGCACAACACTCTGTAGAATTTTAATGAGGGTTTCCCTGTGTCTGGTACATAGTTATCTAGACAAATCACTTCTTTTTTATGGACATAAGGGCAGATATGTGCATTTTGGAATCTGGAGCGCACACTCAGAAACCCAGAGTTTAGTAGTCATCACAGCACAATTACCATGAAACAAATCTAGTTATTAAAGCTCAAACCCTGCTGAAAACCAAGCCAGCTGTACTGGTGACAGGCAAAACCACAGAGCTCCTCTGAGTCTCCAATATTTCATTTACATTCACCATCAGTGCTAATTTTAAGTCATCATACATTTCGTTCAGCTCAACAACTTTAAAGTGTATCAATTACAGTCACACTTTCCAAGTGAGGACAATGAGCTTTGGAAAGATTATGTGTTTGGTCTAAGAGCACACAGCTATCCAGTGAGGAAGTCAGGATCCAAACCTGAGACTCAAGACCCCAAATCTATTCTCTTTTAATTATCTCATGCTGCAGTCCTGACAAGCAACTCATTTTATAAAGAATGAAAGAAGAGGAGGGAGATTTGTTATTATAGTCCTTTGTGGTTATTTTCTACATAAGCACACAACAGTTTCTCAGAGTCCTCTTCCATGTGCTTGTCAGTTGTTAAGTGGCCAAGATCCCCAAGAGCACATCCAGGTTAGTGCACAGAGCCTTGAAGTGCTGATAATGGCTTAGGGGGTAATTTGCATTTTACATGCCACAAATCTTGGCTGGCCTATATATACACCCAGGCAGGAGGAGATGAATGGATAAGATTTTTCAGCCTGCAAATTCCCAGTAACTAATGAGGTAAATGTTTTCTGTCAAGGGCCTCCAGGGACTGGGTGGTGGAGGAGGACTATTTGGGGAAGAAACATGGACCTCCAGTCAGAAGAGAACCCAGACAGAGACTGCATTTGAGAACTCTGAGAGCATCAGTGGATAGGAACAGACCCATGGAGGACAGCACTCATTCCAGGGACTTAGCCCTGCTACATTCACAGGTCATGATGACTGCTTTGGTGCTGTCACCGGGAAAGGGCCACCATCCAACCTGCCAAAACAAGCACCAAAGAAGCAAGGGCATGAAGCTCTGGGAACCTGGCGGGGTCAGTGCTGGGACTGGGACTGCTGCCTGTGCTGTGCTGGTCAACAGCCAACAGCCTCTCACTCAGCCTTACCATCTCCTTCACTTGCAAGCCCACATGGAATGAGGTGGGAGGGGCTATTTTTATCCCCACCCAACAGATTAGGTGATAGTGACTCAGAAATGTGAATGACTAGGCCAAAGTCTAGCAACTAACAATAACCACAGAGTCATGATTTCTAAGCTACTTATTAACTTTTTAACCATCTACCCTTAAGAAACTGGCCTCTAAGTTGGGAACACACTCTTTTTTTTTTTTTTTTTTGAGAAAGTCTTACTTTGTCACCCTTAGTAGAATGCAAGGCATCATAACTCATGGCAACCTTAAACTCTTTGGCTCTAGTGATCCTCTTGCCTCAGCCTCCTGAATACCTGGGACTACAGGCACCTGCCACAATGCCTGGCTATTTTTAGAGACTTGATCTCACTCTTGCGTAGGCTAGTCTCCAACTCCTAAGCTCAGGCGGTCTACCAGCCTCAGCCTCCCAGTGAATACATCCTTGAGTCTCTGAACACTATTTATCAAAAATTAGTATTCTAAGTAATGATTTAAGAAAAGATAGCTACAAAGAGTTAAAATGAATAAAATAAGATATGGGATGAATTTATCAGAGAAAAATATTAGAATGAACATAGTAGCAGAATGATTTGATGGACTCAAATCATTTGAGGCTCAAATTCCGTCCAAAAGTCATCATGAAGAAAAAGGGAGAAATATAAAAGGAACATTAAGGGGTAAGGGAAATAGATATGACATTGAAAATATTTGAATAGTTTAAGAAATGAAAAAAAAAGAGGGAAAAATGAAGAGAGGAAAATACTTGGAAAAAATATTGATGATAGATTTTCTAAAAGAAGAAAGAAAGGAAGAAAGAGACTTTGGAACTCAGAGCATCAAATAGGATTAAAAAGCCCAAACAAAAGTAATTTAATGGAATTTGAAAACATAATAGAAAAAGAGAAAATTTAGTGAGTTTCCCTGGGGTGGAGGTGGGGGTGGTGTGCAAACATACCACTCTGCAAGGGAACGAGACTCAGATTATCTTCAGACTTTCTTACAGTCGTAGAGGTACGTGAAGACTATGGAATAATATTTTTAGATTATTAAGGGGCTATAGCTTTAACAGTAGAATTTAATAACCTCTAAGACTTTATGTCTTACGTCTTATGCCTTAAATGTAAGGCATGGCAAAGATATTTTCAGGCATTTGAAGCCTCAGCAGTTTGACCACATAAAAAACTCACTGTGAACACACTCCCTGCTTCATTTGGTTCTCACAGGTCTGTGATGTGATGGTTAATACTCTCCTCGAAGGCGAAGCTTGGTGTGGTGGAATCCCCTGTGCAGGGTCGCAGGGCTGGGACTCGTGGCCAGGGCAGAACTGTGTGGCTCCCTGTGTGGATCGTATCTACTCTAGAATGCTTCCCCTAGATGGAACCGAAAGGAAGGTCGCATAACTAACTGCTCCCGGCCTCCCCATTGCCCTACTGAATTCACTCAGGAGAATTCTAGAGTTGCTGCCTCAGTTTCCCCAAGTCCATTCCTCTCAGGACTCCTATTTTTCTACCGGAGAGACAGAGTCAATCTACACCACAAAGGAATGAGGGGTGGGGGCAATGAAAAAGACACATAGGCTGAGTTGCTGGAGGTGGGGAGGGATCGTGGAATCACAGTGGAAAAAAAGAGAACTGGAAGCTGCTTTGAGGTAAGGAAACCATGTGGAATGGTGATTCTCAACCTTCCTAATGCTGCGGCCCTTTTAATACAGTTTCTCATGTTGTGGTGACCCCCAACCATAAAATTATTTTCGTTGCTACTTCATAACTGTAATTTTGCTACTGTTATGAATCATAAGGTAAATATCTGATATGCAGAATGGTCTTAGGCGACCCCTGTGAAAGGGTCGTTCGACTCCCAAAGGGGTTGCGACCCACGGGTTGAGGATGGCTGGAGGGAAGTTTCACAGGGCAATAAAGGACCAGGAACGGTGTCTCACTGATGTCCTCTGAGAAATGCAAATGAAGGTTTTGAGTAACTTTGTCATTGCTTTTGATTGTTGGAGAGGTGTTTCCTTGAAAGTGAAATTGCTCCAGGATTGGACCATATGGGTCCCCCCAATTTTTTTTCAAAATGCCCATAATTATGTGATTGCCTATCTGCTGTAGGGCAGACTCCCTTCACAGAACAGATCCATGAATTGATAACAATAACAATAATTACAACAACAATAATAGTGACTTAAAGGTACAGTGATCCTGAGCATGCTCTCAAGACAAAGAAATCTTCCATTTGTGTCACGTGCATTAGGAGAGCGTGAACATCTGTATTTGTTCTTTTTCTCCCTTTGATTCTGCTTGCCATTGTCTATGCCTCACTGCCTTTCTCACACTAACAGTCCTTTATTTCCACAGGGCAGTTCTTTGTTGTGGACCAAAAGAGGGTCAGGCCAATTTGAGTTCTTCTCAGAACCCTCATTTGTTCCATGCCTTGACCTTAGAAAAATGACTTCATCTTTCTGGATTCAATTTCTTTATCTGCAAAATGTTCCTGGCAGAGCTGTTGAGAGGATTCCTTGGGATAATGAAAGTGAAGCCCCCAGCCAACAGGAAGGGTTAGTGTCCATACACCTTAGTTCTCATTCCCCTATGACCTGGCTCCTTCCATAGCATCTTCTGGTATCAGTTAATGCATAACCAATAAAGGACCTGATGACTCTTGACCATTAAACACACTTCGAGGTACCTCCTTGCACGTCATTGATCCTTTGACAAGTAAACCTTTCACCTCCTGAAAGACAGCTGATTATGTCCCAGAAGGTCCTGCCTCTATTCTGAAAGGCTATCTGGAACAGTGGCAGAAATCATAGACATCCTTGATCTATAGCTAATCCTCAAAATAATGTATCTGAAGTTTCTCCATTGAGTATAATGTTTACAATTAATTTGTGATATAAACCTTTATCCTTGGTCTGCTAAAATATATGTGTCTTTGTATTTTCTCTTTTTCCTTTTAAATTAGAAGTAGGCATAGAACTTTATCATGACTTTCTTCACCCATAAGATAATCATATAAAATTTTTGATTTATTAATATGAGAGAGTTATGTTGATAGATTATCTGATATTAAAACATACTTTCATTCTCCAAAGCATATTTCTTTAGATTTTAAAACTTTCTACTACCTTTTGATTTAAATGCATGACTGTTGACCACACAATTGGCATTTTAAAAAATCTCAGCTGGGACTCTTCTTTGTAATTGGTTCACTTAGCCATTTACATCTATTTTAATTATTGTGATATTATGACCTGTTTATGCACTTTCTATTATAAAAATTTTTGATAGTAAAATATAACTAAACTCTTAAAATCAGTAAAGTTTGATTTATTCAATGAAAAACACTCACTTTTTCTTTTTTCCCCTCATCCCTGTTTTCCAACTTACATTAAGCTAATACCAATGTTTAAGTACACTAATATTTTAAAAGCATTACTATTTATATCTTTCATGAAGCGTACAGGTTGTGCAGCTTGTTCTCATGTTGTTTTTATTTTTGTGTCTGACCTTAACCCAACACCACTATGATTTGTCTAAAACTTATATAAATTCTTATATAAGAATTCTTATAAATTCTTTTTCTTTTTTTTTCTTTCTTAGTCCTTCCTTATCTTTTTTGGACAAAAAAAAACCCCAAACAAAACAAAAACTTCACAAAGTAGTTTAATCAGTCTTCCTTGCTATACTTTTTAAAGTTCCCTGCATTTTTTTGGCGTGGGGGGTGGTTTACCTGCTGATTTTTTCCAGGAGTGTAGTAAAACACCTATGGCTGCCTCTTAAGTGATACACCTTTCTTTTTGTTTTCTACTCCACCTTTAACAAGTATTTAATGGGATGATCTCTGCTTCTCTCAGCCCTCACTGGTCACTTCCACACCAGAGTGCAACAGGCCCTGAGTCTGAAATCACAGCCTCAATGCTGATATTTGAGTATGTCCACTCCCAGAAATGAATCACAATGCTGAACTAGATTTAGAGTCAAGCCTTCCCTGCTCCTCCCACACTTTGGGCTGTTTGGCTTTGAAGCCTGAAAGGGAACGGAGAGCATGGCTGGATTCATTTCTCTGCCTTACACTTCTCCATCTGCCCTCCACCCAAGGCCCTCACCATCGACCCTTTCCTGGCTTCTTTTTTAAGTCCTTCGGGGTCTCAGATTGAAGAGGAAAAGAAGGAAAGATTAAGAGATAAGTAAGTCCTTTCGAATGGACTTTATTCTAAGCTGACTCTGAGCTCTCTGGTTGACTTTTTTTCAATGGGCATTATTGTGGGCTCTTTGAACAGTCCCTTCTAGGGCCCTCTATCCTGAAGTTCCTAGTGTTTTTCAACTAGTCCAAGGACTCCAGAAACCTCTTTCTCTCCGGTGACCACTGCTAGCTCTATTTCCACCTCAAGATGACACTACTGAGCTTGAGGGGCAGGCAGGGAACAGGGAAAGAAAGAAAAGAAAAGCAGACAATTGCTGAGACAAAGAAAAGTGAACAATTGCTGAGACAGAGGAAACATTTCCTTAGCTTAGACGTGAGCAGGGGAGGGGAGACAGACTGTTCTGGCTATCACACAAGGAGCACTAACCAAGATTATGATTAGAAAGTTTGAAAATTTAGAGACTGTTCAACTCCTCAGACCCCTATAGAGGGATTGATAAGTAGAAATTTGTTAAAGAAAAAGTTAGTCAGCTTTCTGTGATGGAACAATGTCCTGTTAAGATCTGGGAGACTTTCCAAAAGAGAAGTTAGTTAAGAGTAGTGTGGAGTCAGGTTGACCAAGATGCTAGGTAAACCAACCAGTGAATGGATAAAGCGAATGAGACTTTACGGAAGACAGTCTGCATTTCTCAGAATGCATAAACATGACTTTAAAATGCATAAACATTAAGAATAAATATAAAGGAAAAGTTTATAAGGGGTCCTACCTCATTTACAAGGTAGAGACCCACACCTTCCTCTCAGGTGTGTTCCATCTGCTTATAAACTTAAGTGTGTTTAAATAGTTAAATTAATTAAACTTTATTAAACTCCCACTGCTGCCTGACTTCCTCTTTTTGCACCAGCTCTGTGGCTACTACTCAATTTCTACTTTTTGTGCCTGCCAAATCAAAGTACTTTCAAACTCTGGGAGCCACTTACTGGTGTCACCCAGAGAAAACCCAAAGTGGGGCTTGAGTCTTCATAGCCCCCTGCCATTGAATAAGTCAAAAAACACACCTGCTGCTTCCCTGCACACTCACACTCACACACATTCACACTTTTCTCTCCCACTTGGCCCACAATTGGATCATAGGAAACACTAACAAACCTCTTGTTCCAGAAACCAGAGAAAACAAGCTGATGACAAAGCATTCTGTCTTGGCTCTGCCCCAATTTCTCAATCTCTCACTCCCTAGATTCTCCAGGCATACAAGAGACCAATTTCTGCATCCACGAACCAGAAGGAGCACACTTCAAAGCTTTCTAAATGGCCCCATTGAATTCCCCATCATGTGTCTTGGGAAAGAACATATCACTGGGATAGTTTTTGCCAAACAACTCCCTTCACAAAATTTGCCCTCTCTTCATTCAGACATGGTGGAGGGGATTTAGCATAAATTGCAGGTTGGCTTCTTGGTGTCAGCTTGCCTCACTTCAAATGCTTGTGCCATAAGATCTTGCTGGATTTATGTGTTTTCTCAATGCCTCAGTTTCATTTACTCTTAAATGTGCATAAGAGAAGGACTTAGCTGTAAAATTACTGTACGGATTAGCTAGGATAACATGTGGAGAACACTCACTAAACGTGCCAGTTGTCATTCGTACTATGAATTGTGATTCTCTGTATAAATGGGAGCTACTATCATTATAACACAATGACCCAACAGGTTCCTCAATATGGCTTTACAATCAGAATTCATAAACGTTTCTGCATCCTTGAAGTTAAGTGTGCAGAAGTTTGAATCACCTTGAGGAAAAACCCAAGGTAATTTGTTTTATCATTATTTCCATATAATTTGCTGACAAATTATAAATGATTGTCAACATTTCAAACTATAGGGATAGCACTACTACAGAAAATAAGGAGGGCTGCTCTTTCCTTATCGCCTGGTGTCATCATTCATTTATTTCCCGGTCTGTTGAGAACATTGATGACAAGGGCTTGGGATACCCTCTCTTCCTTTTGAGACTGACAAGTACAAATTTATCAAAATTTAGTAGAAATATCATCTCTTTGGTGAAAGCTGACCTTGACCAACTCCCCCAAACAGAATGGGTTGCTTTCCTCCTCCAAATTCTAACAGCATCTCATACAATTCTCTCTTCTTATCTAGCTCCAGAGTGTCTGGTTTCTGCCTATCTATGGCTCCCTTGGGTTGAATCTTTGTCCTTACTCTCAAATATAACCTTGAATGACTCTGACTCTGCATACTGCCCTTCACACATCAATTTCATCCATACTCAATGGTTTGTGTGACCATATCCCACTCTTAATAACTTAATTCTGGCCCTTAGAAACCTTGCTTTTACCTACTACCCAAAGATCCATTTACCAACTAAATAGAGGTAGAATTAGAAACTAAGAGAGCATAGAAAATGGAATCCTTGTATCTGGGAGTGGAGAAGGTGTAGAACAAAGTAATGCCAGGGGTCTGAGATCTATGTTAAGGCAGAAGTGTCTTCCAGGGAAAGACGTACAAGTATAAGTTTATTAAGGAAGGCAGATTAGCTCTGACATAGCACAGAGACACGGAAAATGCTTCTGGGAAACCAGTGAAGATAGTCAATGGGAGTGGGAGTGTGGAAGAGAGGACCAGGGAGAATGATAGATTGTAACACTGGGCAGAGGGGAAGAAGATCAGTTCTGTTAAGGAATGCTGTTAAGGCAGTAAGTTGTGTTATTTAGGCATTACAGAAACATCCAAGGTTGTTATATGGCAAAGGGTGGAGGTGACAAGGTAGAAGCTATATTTGGAAAAGTTTACTGTGATTGACATGAGGTTGGTTTGGAGGGAACACTCAATAGTGTCAGCAGCGGGGTGGGCTGGGGGAGGGGATCAATCCTCCCACCTGTTACAGCACATGTGTCTACCATTCCCTTAACATCCATCCATCATGCCATGTTTGGAGTGTCTCTGGAAATCAGATAACATGAGAAGAATTGCTTGCATGGTGTATATGTGTGAACTGAATCGGGGAGTCAGTGGGGATAAAAGGAAGAACTCATAAGATATTTGATCCAAGTGAATATTGGAGAACAGTCTGTTTGTTCTGATCTTGGCACCTCCCTGGGCCCTGTTCCTGCTGCTTTGCAGAGAGGAAGATAGTCACTGTATTATGTGTCCCTCCTCTGGCCAGAGTTCTTGGTTTTAGGTCAAAGGCCACAGCTCAAGATAAACTTCTTCAGCTCATGCTGGATGAGATGGTCAGTGGCAAGAGTTTGCTTAGCAGCCTAAGTGGAGACCTAAACACTGGATTCCTGAATGTTTCACTTGTTCTGATGGCTCGGGAGCATAAGAGGCTCACACAGAGAGGTAGATTCTGGAGTTCAATGACTGCTCTGGATTTTTGCTGATACTGTGTTTTGTTTCCAAGTTCAAAAATATGTACAACCAACTCTTGTTCTTAAGAACTGTACATTCATTCTCTGGTCTCCAGAGAGATGGACTTACCAGAAAGCATTTCATCAGTATGGAATCCTAATTGGGGCCCTGGGTCATTAGATTTCATAAGTCAGCATGCCTGAATATTGGCTTAAGAGACTTCATTTTCAAGACAACTGACGGGATTATGAGAAAAGCTCCTAATGACGGATATCTTATTGCAGAATCTTAATTGCTACAGAATTCATAGGAAGCACCTGATACCTCTACAGATAAGTTGATTAGAAACCACATTTTAAAATCTCTTCGTAGTGAGTCAGTGGTAACATCCTCTGGGAGCCAAGTCTGTGTGTAAGGTCTCATGTGTACAATAAATCTTAATGTCGAAGAAAAACAAAATTCTCTTAAAACCACCACTTTCAATTGCTCACTTACAAGTAAACACACACCCACACACCCACAAATTGCCACTCTTTCTTTCCTTGGCTAAAACTTTCTAGGCTAAGGAAACATTAGGATTAAAATGCTATTTTCATTGACATTTTTTGTCATTTATCAATCACTGTAATAGATTTCATATAAATCTGGTGGCATGGTATATGAGATTCCAAGTCATATGGCCCAAATCTATTCATTCATGAAATTTTTTAGCAACAAATAGCTCCAGAGCCCCTGGAACAGCACCTGCCAGGCACTTTACTGGATGCCAAAGCAATAACAACAGTGAGCAAAAAACAAAGAGTCTCTTGCCTTCTTAAGGTTATGATTTACTGAAGTACATATACCTAATCAACAAATTATCCAAATAAATGTAAAGGAGCTGATTCTGGTGCAATGAGACAGGGAATACATGATATTGAGAAATATTGATCAGAGAAATCTGGCCTTTTGAAAAAAAAAATGATCATTGGGCAGAGACCTAGAAGAAGAGTAAGAGATGGTTTAGCCAAGAGAGGTGAGGGCAAGGGTTGAGTGGCATGGAGTGAAGGTGGGGCTTGCATTCAGGATCCAGGGAAAGAGGTAGGATGGACCTGGAAGATGGTCAGTGGGGCTGGAGAGCCTTGGGGAATGTGTTAAAAGAAGAAATGACTTGTGACAATCACGTGCGTTTGTGAATAATTTGGACAACAAATGTTAAACAAAAGGGGCTGGAATCATTTCAAAGAGTATCAAGATGTGGGCTGGAATCTGGATTGTGAGGAATCGGAAAGGAAGTGGGAATGGTAAGTGAGGGACATGTTACTTAGATTCAAGGCCCAGGCAGGGCATCCTGCAGAGGTGGGTGTGAATTGAGAACTGAAGGGCCAGGCATTCATCATAAAATTGGGAAGGGGAAAGTGAAATTTAACAGTGATGCTCAGGATGGCTAAGGTGGAGCACATGAGCCAGAAGAGGAGGCTGGGAAGGAGGTGGAGGCCAGATAACAAAAGGCCTTAAAGGTCAACAAAGGAGCAACCTAGAGAGAGCTGAGGGACAAGAGCTTGGGGGCATTAGGCAGTGCTGACCACAGGGAGCTGGAGTGGACTAAAGACAGTGGACCCAATTTACACCCAGCACTATGGTAACTAAATAAAGCCTATCTGTAGGTGCATTTTCTCCCTCTTGAACTAGAAAATAATGCTTATGAGAATAAATGGACAAAGGATATTTGACCTGGAAAAGGAAAAAGGAGAGGTGTGGATGTGTGTGCACATATGCCTGTGTGTTTGAGAGTGTGTGCATGGACATGGCACGCAGGAGTGGGGGAAGAAGCCTGAGAAATGGTTTTAAGTGGTGACAGCCTCTGTATGTGGGATAAGCATTGCCCTTTGAAATCTCCCCTATGGCTGCTGGAATGGAAACTAAACTCTCCTGGAGCTCAAGTCATTTTCCCCCATCTTTCCAGATGCCTTTCTCATACTCACATGTTCTCACTTGTCACTCAAAGTGGGTCACCTACAATGGCACTTCACTGTGTGGCTTTTTCTCTACATGACTCATTCAGCTCCCCAAATCCTCCCAAGCATTACTTCCTACTGGAAGGATCCCTTTTCCCTCTGAGCTCACATGGTATTTGCACCCCATTCTGTCTTATATATGGGGGCCAGTGTCTGAATCACAGGCCCAGACATGGAGTAAACAGATATTCTGTATATACTCAAATGAAAAGATGTATAAAAAAATGAATACCCGCATTTGTGTTCATCTGTTCCTTTCACTTGGAGTCAGATCTCAGGAGGCATCTTACTCTTCTCTGAAGTCTTCACAGGTCAGACAATGAAAGGTGTACAAGAGTTAGGAAGAGCTACTTGCTCTGAATGATGTTGGGAAACTAGAAAATGTTTTGAAGAAAATTATAGACCCTTCTCCTCTGGGAAAATTAAAAGAAAACAAGAGAATGTTGTCCTGATGGCCTCTCTCAACCTTGGCCAGCCCTGAGATATTAAAATTCTGGGGAATGTAAAACACAAGCCAAATGGTCCAGATGCAAGAGACACACCCCTTTGGCTCCCATGGAGGTGGGGATGTGAGTAGACAGCCTGGGAGAGTCCTGCTCCTGTCAGAAAGGGCTTAGGGCTGGACTGTGCTCCCTCAGCCCAGGCAAGAAACTGTCCTACTGTATCTGTTTGACTCCTGGAGAAAGAGAGAGAATGTGGACACTTAAACCAGCATTCAGATGCTATCATCAGACATGTGCTCAGCCCATCCTGGGGGGTTTCCTTTTCCTTTTCTCCTAACAATGGAGTCAGCTATAGGAAGCAAGGGGGATGGGATATTTGAGGTGGCGGCAGGAATGAAGGTGGCAGAATGTCAGAAGGAGAAATGGAAGCCCTGACAGACTTTGCAAAGCCCCTCTACATTTCTCCAGACCTAAGCTGACCACTCCCACATGTATTACTTTAAATACAATTTTATATATTTATATGAAATGTACATATTTTATATGATCTTCATATTATATATTTATTTATTAACATAAATATATTTTATAAATATAAAAATATATTAATTATAAATAATATATAATATAGTTATATCCATGGTCATCAATAATTTTATTATAATTTATTTTGATAACATTGTATCTTATTTTGTACAATAATATTAGTAGTGATATCAATATATTATTATGTAATATTGTTTTGCAAACCAGCACGAAGAGTAATTCTATATTATTATTTAATATTGTTTTGTGAACCAGCATGAAGAGTAATATTGTTTCGCGAACCAGCACAAAGAATAATTGTCTCAATTCCCTGCCATTCCTCCTCTGGGGGAATTGAGATCATAACTCACACAAGAGACATAGAATGCATAAAAGATAAAGAGACAGGATGGAGAGGTCTGGCACAGCTGATGACTGCAGCTAACATCAAACCCTGTGAACAGCTTTATTTATATAGTACCTAAACAAGGTTGCTTATATTAACAATGTTGCAAATTAGTAAGGAAAGCAAGTGGGAATATTTTTGTCTTACAAGGCTGAGGGGAAGTAACTCGATAAGTGAAAGGAGTTTTATCATAAATAATATTCTTAAAGATGTGAATCTTAGCACATGGGGTGAGATTAACTGTAGGGAAATACGGGTATATGCTTTTAGGCAAAAGGTAGGAAAGTATACAGAAGCTACGTGACTTTCAGAGGGAGCAAGGAGAAAGGACTATTGTTGTTTTAGGAAGGGAGGACTTTCCTTGAATGCACCTCCCAGGCTGAGGGGGTATGACCACCTCATAATCCACACTCCACAATATTGTATTATGATTATCATATCAATATCATATCATATTATGGGGAATAATAACGGTAATGCTCCCTACTAATCCTGGAGTGCCTTGAGAATAGTGACAATATTTTATTGTTGCCAAACCTAGAAGAACTCTAAACCATTTCCTACTTTAGACTTCATATACATTTTTGTTTTATTCCAAAGCTTTTGTATTAAAAAATAATGTCCTTGTCCTTTTTTCTTACATAGAGGTTATGATGGTTCAGGTTGTTTGTTCTCAATCAACAAGGAGCAAAATCTGTAGAGAGAAAGGCCAGTGAGGAAGTTCTCCTTCCCTGCTACCAATCATTCTGTCTTGCTTCTTTGAAATGGTCCTCACGGCTTAACACTGTCTATCCTCATTCTTATTCTGAGCAGAAGGAGGAGTCAGTGAGCAAACATGCATAACCAGGCAGTTCTTTGTCCACTCCCCCACTCCCCAGCAGAGGAGACAGCAGCACTGCTTACCTGGTTTTTCCAAATTGCACTATCTGTCTCTCTTAGAATTTAAATTAGCTGTGGCAGCAGCATCTCTTTTCTGCTTTGATGGTTGGGTCTCAGAAAAAGGAGGCTTGAGGTTTCTCTGACCTCTTCTCCTGCCACTTCCAGCTCAACGTTCCCTTATCTGCCTCATGTCCACCCCTCCCAAAGAAGACAGTTACCTCTGGTCCCTTACCCCAGTTGGTGTTAACTGACTCATATCACGGGAAGGAAGACTAAAGTCTGTCAACAAACCTGGACAGACTTTTCTTACAAACCATTGTCCTCTCTGAGGGCCCAACAGACTTTGTCCCAGGCCATTTTCTGTTTTTTAAACCTATTGAATGCTCCTTAGTAATAATCACTTATTGCCCCTCAGCAGAATTCCTTTCTTCCTGCCCATAACCTGCTTTGCTAGAATCTGAGCTCCCATTCTTTCTGTTAACCTCATGATAGTACATAAGCTTCTGCATGCCACTGGGAAGAGAGAAGAGGTTTCCATTCTGAAGGCAATGACCAAATATATTTATATGCTTTTCTCCAAACAATCTGCCTTCTGTGAATTGATTTTTTAACCTTCTGAGGGTGAAGGGGAAGATTTTTCTTCACTTTGGTATTTACTGTTGGCCACCCTAAACATCATATTCTGAAGTCATGATAAATTAATTCTTAGTTTCATAATGATATTAATAATCGTAATCCTGATTTGAGTATGTATGTGCTCTCTATGGAAGGTATCAACTTACTATTTTCGGTAGGTTTCCGTCGCTTCTTTAGAATTTTATGTCTCAGTAAATGTGTTTATAATGAAAGTTTGTAAAAAAGAGCTCACTAAACCAAGCCGCAAATAGTCAACATTTCTCTGTCTGATTACTTACATATTTGTGTCTCACAGTAAAGGGAAAATATAAAAATATAGTCAGATTTACCTTGTGTGAACTTCTGGAAGCCAAACATAGGAGAATGAACATTGGAAAAGCATCTGGTCAAATGCTGAATTTGATCAGTCTTTTGAGTTTCGGCTTTGGCTGAGAGTTCTTCACTTTGGGTCTGTTTGCTCAGACAAAGAGAATTTGGAAATGGTCCTGATCATTTAGCTTGGCAAATTATAATGGCCTCCAAAATAACATCAATTGAGTACTGATTCTATTCAAGACTTTGGTAAACATTTTCCCACAACACTATGTACACTTTATAGATGTAGACAGATATTGAGTCTTAAAGAGATGAATTGCCCAAGGCACCATCTACTAATTACAGAGCCAGATCTGAGCTCTAGAGCCTGTGTTCTTCCTTTAACAGAATGAGTTCTTCTCCCTCATTCCCTTCACCCACTTGGTAAATCCCTCCAACAGAGCCATTTCTACAATAGACTATCATTGTTTACTTAAAGCCTTGCCTCCCCTCCCAATCTGTCTTTATTTTGATAATCTCTGTACTTCTTGACCATCTGTTGGGACTGAGTAGATGTCTGTGCAATAACAGAATGAATGCAGGAGTGAATGATAAAACAGAAACAATTAAAATAAATGGAGTCTTTCTTCCCTAGATTCTTCTGTGCCTCTTTCCTGGATCTTTTCTGATTTCTCTTTTTTTGAGATATAATGGAGACTGTGCATCATAATTCACACAATTTAGTCAAGCTTCATAGAATGGAATTCCAGGAAAGTCCTTTTGAGGCAAACCTGACTTGGGTCAATCCTGCTCATAAATGATCATGTAGACAGACAGGTATGAACATATAATCTGACTATAGTTAGTGTGTGCCAAACAGAGGTCTGATGATTTCACAAAGCAGATAGTGCTTGGGTGAGGCCTTGAAGGACAGAAAATTAGTGTTTCACCATCAGGGGATTTCGTCCTTTCTCTAGGGATTGTATTTCTTCTGAGCACTCTAAACGTTTCTCGTTGGACAGGCAAGAGATTGGGAGATACAACACACCATGACAACAAGAACTGTTTACGATGTATGAAGTTAAGCCAGAATGACAAGGCTTTGAAAAATCCATATCGAGACCCCATTTTCTGAGGTGTGAGTGAACTACCAACTACAGTACCATGACTGTCTCTGAGAGCATCTTTGCATTCGTAGAAGAGTCTAGATTCCTGACCACAGTGTCCTCAGCAACTTACCCTCCAGAGGGTAAACCCTTCCCCCATCAACAACAAAAGGAAGTTATTTGTTTACATTTAGCAGAGATTTCAGCAGGAAGGGAGAAGATAAAGAACAGCATCTTATCACCCAATCTGCCACTGCCTCTCAGAGGCATCCATTGCCTTATTATAACCATGGGACCCAGACATTCTGAGAAAAACAGACATGTGAGCTGGTGGTATGATCCTCCTTTTCTATACTCTGATTGGGCAGAAAAGGGGCCAAACAAGAAACTCATCTGTTAAGACCCAATAGCATGACAAAACAGAGGCAAGCAGGGACAGGGAGACTACAGGGAGCTCACAGGCACTTGGAGGTTTGCCCACATGCCTGGAGCCATCTTGGGGATTGAGGCTTTGAGTCAAGGGTGCTCCTGATAAGAGATGAGATTGACATTTCCTGAACTCCCATCAGATTCCAATTGGTAAACTGCATTGATGGCCATGATTTTCAGTTTCTGATGCTTTAGGAGCTGCAAGGTGGCCTCAGTTTCCTTCTGCATAGTGACAATGCTGCTATTCTGGTCCTCATAAACCCTTGTCTAGAGTGTAGCAATAACTTACTTGCTGTTTTCCCAGTCTCTGCTCTTACCCAGCTCAAATCCATTCTACACATTACAAACACATTTATCCACGATCCTTGTTTTAAAATTCATCATTCCCTTTACATCATATGCAGAAAACCCATAGAATTTTCTACACTGACGGCAATGCTCTTCATCTGCTCCAATGTGGCAGCCACTAGCCACATGTGCCTACTGAGCATTGAAATAAAGTTAGTGCCACTGAATGACTAAAAATCTTAATTTTGGTTAGTTTCAATTAATTTAGATTTAGAGAGCCACACATACCTACTATATTAGACAATGTAAATCTAGAAGACGGTGTCTAAGCCCCTTAGTCTGGAATTGAAAGCCCTTTATGATCTAGTTTCAGGAACTTAAAGTTACTGCCTTATTTCCTATCATAGTTCTCCACAAACACAAGCCAAAATGCTTTTATTTGTTATTTTTTTTAAATCTGTCTTTGCTCCAACTGTTCTAGATTTCAATCAAGATTTCAAGATCTTCCTCTGGGAAACCTATTTCAAATTCTTTCCCCCATATAATGAGCCACTTCTTCCCTAGTACTCCCAAAGATCACTGAATCTTTTTCTGTTATAACACTGATCCCATTGTATTGCAATTACAATCTATTGTTGACCACCTCTGTACATTGACCACCTCCTTAAGTTGACCTAATTTTCATAGGCTGGACATGCACCAGATGTACATATCATCAATACAATAGGTCTCATTCCTTATGTTGACTTCCTCTGTATGTTGACCATTTTGTTATAGTCCGTTGGGTGGTCAATTTACAGAAGTTCTACTCTATTTGTTTACCTGGGCCTGTCACTGACTAGCCTGGGAACTCCAAAGGGCAGGGATTTACTCTTATTCATCTCTATAAGATTATCATGCAAGGAAGTACACATGGATACATGTATGGTGAACAGATGCAAACCTGCAGAATGAATTCATCATTTAATCAATCAGCATTTAGTTCAAAGAGATCCCTGAACTGACAGAACCATTAGTAAACTTTTGCAACATCAAAGCCACTGAAGACAACCCATGATGTCAGACACAGATTTGTATCCATGCAACGGTGCCTCTAGTCAACATGGAGGGTCAACATGAAACTTTCAAATTCACTTTAAATCTGAAAACACTTGGGCTTGGGTAGATGGTGTTCCAACTGGGAGTTTCAGCTGGAAACTGCAGATGCCTAGGATAAGAAAACAGAATCCTGAGACCTCTGAGTACTCAGAATCTTTGGATAGTCACTTATAAATGTCTTTAGGAACACCATTATTCTTCACCCAAGAGTGGATGGAGGGGAAGTATTCCATTAGAAAATGTACTACTAGTGATTAGCTACCTACCCCGTGCCATGTTTTATATGCATTATCTTATCCGATCTCTCTTAAAACCCTATAACATTTCATCTATAGTTTGCAGAAGAGGAAACCAGAGCTCAGGAAATAAAAATGACTTTTCAAGGTTTCCCCTAGAGTAAATGGTGAAGATAGGATTAAAACCCAAGCCTGCCTCTAAAGCACAGTTTCCCAGGAGCTTTATTCACACAGCTGGAGCTATCACATGAAATCTTGTTTATGTATGGAGCCACTTGTTGCCCAAAAAGGTTTTATATTCTCCCCAGAATGTCAAGGACAATTAAAGTTGAAGATGCCTACGAGATCATCTGTTCTGCCTCCTACATGTCACACTTGGGAAAATTGAAGCTCAGAGAGAGGTAATCACTAGCCCAATGTCACACAGGGTTAGTGACAGAGCTGGGACCAGAGCTTTTCCAGTCTGCTGCTAAGTTCACTATAAAGATATGCTCCCCAGCACACAGTACTCTTTGTGGTATTAGCAAGACTTTAGGGACACTGGCAAGCTGACCTCAGGGTGTGCTCTGGCACAGATCTCACAGAAAGCAGTTAGGTACCCTGCATCAAGAGTCTCACAGTGTTCAAAAGAATTTATTGAGTAACTGGTCTCAGTTCCTAAAAGTCACCCTAAGGAAACAGTCTGTGCAGGCAAAGATTGTCATTTCAGCCTTCATCACAACAGCAAAAACAAAACAAAACATCAAAAAGCAAAACGCTGCAAACTTCAATGCCCTCAAGTCAGGACAACAATAGTTCCTAACACAGAGGATTGTTAGAAGGAATAACTAATAGAAAATACACTTAACCCAGCACAGTCCAGGTCTGATGCTTAGTAAAATAGGATACTTCCATTTATCACTTTTCCTAGGTAATAATGGATCAATCGACAATGAGCTGTGAAATGAGCCAGGCTGTAAAGGCAAATTCCTAGTTTGAAGATCAGCAAAAATGAGATTGAGATTTGGCTAAATTTACTTATGCTTTGGTTTATCATAGAACCAGCTAGCAAGGAAGGCCCTAACAGTGCCACAAGTGAGTAAACCTACTGCTTAGAGCATCCTTATATTCTCTGTAAAGGTATCTCCAAGTTCACGGTCTTCCCAGCTGTGCAGAGTGAAAAACAAGCCAAGTTAGAGGACCCTGGTCCAAGGTTCACTGTTTTCTGTGCCATATTCAAAGAAAGACATTTATTTATAAGGGTCCATTCTATTACCATTAAAAGGAATTTCTTTCCATGGCCCTATTATTCCTACCCCCATTTTCCCACATGATTTATTTCTTCCTCTGTTTTCAGGTCTATTTAAGGTTTCCTGGCAGTGGGCCTGTTTCTGGCCTTACTAATGGAGAAGGCATTGACTTTAAAGTGTTAAACAAAATCTCTCTTCTCCCACTAAGTGCTTCATTTAATCCCATTGAGCTTCCTTTGCTACATGCACAACAGGGTAGTACTTAGTCTGGAGTTGATGTGATGATCAAATAGTGCATGTGTGAATATGTTTGCCCAGGACCTGGTGCCCAGCAGAGAAGTTTGCAGAGGGAATTCCACGCAACTTATGCAAGAAGAAGGAAAGATGAAGAATTGCAGGGCTGATGCATATGATGGGGAAGGAGAAACTAAGCATGAGTAACAGAAAAGACAGCCAGAGCCCTGAGCATCCAGGAAATGTGGTGGCAGAGTCAGAGTAATTGGTGAACACTGGCCTACCTCATCAACCATTCCACTTACATGTTCTGTGTTACAATGTTCTTCTTTAGTCATTCTTGCATGGTTCACCTTCCGCAACTGAGGAGTCTCAGGTTTTAAGAGGCCATGTAACTCCCTGAGGTCATAGTGAGGTCAGGGCAAAGCCAGGACTCAATCAAACCTTCCGGTACCCCTAGCTGTGCTCTTTCTTCCACACTGCTTCTGCAGTAGACATGCCAGGAAGGAGGGTGCCTCAGGAACAAAGCACTTATGAGGCTAATATAGTTGACTTTGACCAACATGAATTTGAACTGTGAAGGGCCACTTATATACAAATTTTCCTCCACCTCTGCCATGCCTGAGACAGCAAGACCCTCTTTCTCCTGTTCCTCAGTCTACTCAGCATGAAGATGAAGACCTTTCTGATAATCCACTTACATTGGATGAACAGTAAATATATTTTCTCTTCCTTACAATTTTTTATAACATTTTCTTTTCTCTAGCTTACTTTACTGTAAGCATATAGTACACAATACATATAATATATAAAATATCCATTAATCAACTGTTTATATTATCAGTAAGGCTTCCAAACAATAATATATAGGCTCTTAGCAGTTAACATTTTTGGTGAATCAAAAATTATACTCAAATTTTTGACAGCGTGGGTCAAGGGTCAACTGTAATTAAAACACAAGAGTCTATGGGAGGTGGCTTTGTGTGTTCTCTGGCAGCATCTGCATAGAAACATCCCAGCTTATCCCAGGAAAAAGCAAACAATTATACGATATATATGCACACGTGCATATATATATATCACACATTCGTCTATCTACAGACACCACCCAGGATATAAAAATGCCTGTCGTGGTTGATCTTTTTTCATTTTTTGACTGTGTGCTTTAGCAGCATGCACTCGTTGTATTTTGTTCAGAAAGAGCAAGAGTTAAAACCAACTGTGACTGTTGGAGTAGGAACTAAGTTATCTAATTATTCGTTCATTCATTCATTTATTTACTCAGTATCACTTTTCCGAGCACTTATTCTGTGCTATGCTCTGCGCTGGACGCTGCAGATAAAGATTAATAAGAAAAAAAAAGTCAGAAAAACTCTATTCTTAAGACCTTCCCAGTTCTGTTTAATTTATGAAATGGCATACGCATCTCCTATCTTTTCACATGGTAATTCCAGTGAACCATAAGCCCTAAGTTTTATTCCTAGAAATGGCCCAGAAGAGCGCCAAAATAACTTAATGTTCTCCAATCAATAATGTCATAAGCTCATCAAAAAATGTGGAAGGAGAAAGGGCGGAGGTCAGGGTTAAGACCAAATGCAACTGGTTGGAGTAGGAACTAAGAGGTTTGCAATTTTTCAAAGATGTGAGAACTGGAATTTCTCTTTCTTGAGCCAAACAAAAGGCAATTTTTATTAAAACATACATACCTATATTTTTATCACTTTAGGTTATATCCAAAAGGATTCAAATCTGTTCGCAAATCTGTTTGCAAGGCACATGGATATTCACTAAAAACTAAACAGTAAAGCAGAACCCAAAAAGTGAGGGAAAAGGAAGGAAAGATCAGGAACTTCAGAGGATAGGATAATTCTCCTTGACATGGAGGGGAATCATATCGAGCACTGAGTTTTCCAGCAGTGGCAACCACGGGAGTATAAAATTTTGTAGTTCTTATTATCTAAGGATCAAAAAACGCTAAAAGTTATTTAAAAAAAATTTAAGTCTGTCTTTAGTAGATTGCTGTAGTTCTGCTTTCTTGGGTTTTTCTTTTCCTTTTTCCCCTGAGGCTGCAACTTTTAATTTAACACCTGACTTGGGACTTTACATAAGGAATATTTAAAACCAGAAAAGACAAAGTCCATGTTTGGAGCTTGACCTTTTTAGGTAGGGATCCCATTATTCTTAATCTTTATTTTTTTTTATTGTTTTTATTACTAAAGCATAGCTGTGTATATTAGTGCAGTCAAAGGATACAGTGTGCTGGTTTCATATATAATCTGAACTACTTACATCAGACTGATTAACATAGCCTTCATGGCATTTTCTTAGTTATTGTATGAAGACATTTGCATTCTTCATTTAGTAAGGTTCACCTGTACGGTTCTAAGATGCACTGTAGGTGTGGCCCCACCAATTACTCTCCCTCTGCCCCAACCGCACGCCTCTCATCCCCAAAGGGGCATCCCATTGCCCCCTTTCCCATATTCTTGTGCTATAGTTGGGATACAGCCTTCATATGAAAGCTATAAATTAGCTTCATAGTAGGGTTGAGTACATTGGATACTTTTTCTTCCATTCTTGAGATACAAATCATGTTTTTTTAAATTTATTTTTTAATTTTTTATTTTTTTCAAAGCATGTTTTAAACTTAAATTTGACCTAATAATTAGAACTAACAACTCAGAATAAAAAGAGATCACTTTCAAGTGGAGAGAGCTGAATTATTTTCCTTT
>CAUYON010061571.1:0-11589 GCA_963573935.1 Arctocebus calabarensis
GCAAAACAAAAAAAAATAGCCGGGCGCTGTGGCAGGCGCCTGTAGTCCCAGCTACTCGGGAGGCTGAAGCAAGAGAATCGCTTAAGCCCAAGAGCTGGAGGTTGCTGTGAGCAGTGTGACGCCACGGCACTCTACCCAGGGTGATAAAATGAGACTCTGTCTCTACAAAAAAAAAAAAAAATAGGATTTTTTTCCAATGATTTAGATCTTTTTAATTTCTTTCAACAATGTTTTGTAGTTTTCTGAGTATAACTTTACACTCTTCTTTTGTTAAATATATTCCTAAGTATTTTATACTTTTTGTTCCTATCATAAATGGAATTTTTTTTGCAGTTTTTGGCTGGGGTTGGGTTTGAACCCCCTACCTCCAGCATATGGGGCCAGCGCCCCATTCCTTTGAGCCATAGGCACCGCCTGGAATTGTTTTCTTAATATCATTTTTGGATCATTTATTGCCAGCATATAGAAATGCCACTGATTTTTTTTTATTGATCTTGTATCCTGCAACCTTGCTGAATTTATTAGTTCTAGTAGTTTTAGATTCCTTAGGATTTCATATACACAAGATTGTGCATGTGTGAAGAGACAATTTTGTGTTTTCCTTTTCAGTTTGGACTCCTTTTATTTGTATTTCTTGCCTAACTGCCCTGGCTAGAACCTCTAATACAATATCGAATAGAAGTTGTTAGAGTGGACATTGTTATCTTGTCCTTGTGTTGTTTCCTAGAAGAAAGCGTACAGTCTTTCACCATCAGGTATGAAGTTACCTTTTTCATAGATGCCCTTTATCAGGTTGACATTCTCAACCTGAAAAGCTGCCTGCTTTTGTAAATACAGTGTTATTGGAACATAGCCATGCCATTTGTTTACGTATTGCCTATGTATGCTTTGTGCTATAGAGACAGAGTTTTGGAATTGTGACTGAAACCTTGTGGCATCTAAATCTGAAATATTTACTATCCGGTCCTTTAAGAAAAAGTCTGCTGACATCTGTTTTAAGCCACTAAATTTTGGGAGCGTTTGCTATGGAGCAATGGATTACTAAAAGAACTCCCAGTTTTAGACTGGGACCCCATAGAGTTGCACCACTGAGTAAGGAGGAACCGTAAGTAAACTCTTCCATAGACTGTAGTCCAGCTTTCAGTCATTTGGGTGGCTCAGAAAATCTGGTGTCCTGAAACTGAGTTAAAATGGTCCCAGATTGCTAGTATTGCATGATGTCTACAACAAGCAAATGTAAATCCTTTCCAGAGGAAGATATTATCATCATAACCTCAAATGATTTTTTAAATATAGTGTTCAAAGCATAGCCAGGTACATGAGGAGATAAAACATGTGGAAGAACCAGATATAAAACCCACAATAGCAGCAAACTCAAAGGGACTCCATGTTGGAATTTTCAGATGCAGACTACAAAACAACTATATTTACCAGGTTTAAGGAGAGAAAAGACAAAAAAATCCTGGTCTTTCATTGGCAATCTGGTATGCCACTTCTTATACCTGTCAGGCACTAGGTGTAAGAAGCGGCATACCAGATTTGAAAAACAACCAAATACAAACTCTAGAACTAAAAAATAGAATTACCAAGTAGAACTCAATGCCTGAGTTTAAGAGATTTTTTTTTGAAGCTGAAAACAGGTTGGGCCTGGTGGCTCACTCTGGGAGCTCAGGAGTTTGAGATCAGCCTGAGCAAGAGCAAAACCTCGTCTTTACTACAACTAGAGAAATTAGCCTGGTGTGCTGGTAGGCACCTATAGTTCCAGCTACTGGGAAGGCTGAGACAGGAAGATTGCTTGAGCCCAAAAGTTTGAGGTTGCTGTGAGCTAGGTTGATACCATAGATCTCTAGCCTGGGCAACAGATGAGACTCTGTCTTTAAATAGGTAAATAAATAAAAGCTGTAAACAGAATTAATGAACTGACAAAGCAGTCAGAAGAAACTATTAGAACAAAGCATGGAAGGACAAAAGATAGAAACTACAGGGTGGCACCTGTGGCTCAGTGGGTAGGGTGCTGGCCCCATATACTCAGGGTGGCGGATTCGAACCCGCCGCAGACAAACTGCAACAAAAAAATAGCCAGATGTTGCAGGAGGATGAGACAAGAGAATCACCTAAGTCCAGGAGTTGAAGGTTGAAGGAGCTGTGACGCTACAGTACTCTACCGAGGGCAATAAAGTGAGACTCTGTTTCTAAAAAAAAAAAAAGATAGAAACTACAGAAGAAAGAGATGAAGTGAGAAGGTTTAATGTGTTTCATTTGGAGCCCTAGAAAGCAAGAGGGAAAGGAACAAAAACAGTAGTTGAATATACATTGGCTGAGAATTGTTCAACACTGATGGAGAAACTATTTGAAAGGTGAAAGAAAGCCATGAAATGAAAGATGTCTACTCTATCATGTGTTCTGACTCTTAAACAGTACATCCATAACATAACAAAGCTGCTTTTGAAAGGACTCTGAACTCAGGATGGAGGTGGTTGTATAGTGGGCGGAAAGGGTTTGGGTGGGCTGGGTTCAAGAACAAGCTCTGTCACTTCCTAGTGGTGCCATCTGGACAAAGTTGCCAAATTTCAGTTTTCTCAATTAATAAATAAGAATAAAGAGAAATACTAATCCGCAGTGCCTGTAGCTCAGTGGGTAGGGCACCAGCCACATACACCAAGGCTAGAGGGTTCAAACCTGGCCCAGGCCAACTAAAACAACAATGACAGCAACAACAAAAATAGCTGGGAGTTGTGGTGGGTGCCTATAGTCCCAGCTACTTGGGAGGCTGAGGCAAGGGAGTCACTTAAACCCAAGAGTCTGAGGTTGCTGTGAGCTGTAACACTACAGCACTCTACCCAGGGCGACAGCTTGACACTCTGTCTCAAAAAGAAAAAAAAATAAATAAATAAGGTGGTGCCTGTGGCTCAGTCAGTAGGGCGCTGGCCCCATATACTGAGGGTAGTGGGTCCAAACCCAGCCCCGGCCGAACTGCAACAAAAAAATAGCTGAGCGTTGTGGCGGGCACCTGTGGTTCCAGTTACTTGGGAGGCTGAGGCAGGAGAATCCCCTAAGCGCAGGTGTTGGAGGTTGCTGTGAGCTGTGTGACACCACGACAGTCTACTAAGGGTGATAAAATGAGACTCTGTCTCTACAAAAAAAAAAAAAGTAATACTAGTCTACCCCACATTGCCATGGTAAGGGAATCATGTGGTAAAAAATACATAGGAACAAACCTAGTGAATGCCACATGCTTTAAAAATGAGATGTGGTTTGAGTAGCATCACAAGCATGCCAAGGGAAGGCATGGACTGCCTTTGCAGGGCTTAGTGCAACATAAAAATGGATTTGAAAAATTGTTGAAAAATTACTAAGACAAGGGACAGCAGAGCATTAAACCAAGAATTACTTGTTGAAATGTTAGCTTTGGGCTTTTCGCAGATGCCTTTTATCAGGTTGACATCTCCAACCTGATAAGCTGCCTGCTTTTGTAAATAAAGTTTTATTGGAACACAGCCATGCCATTTGTTTATATACTGCCTATAGCTGCTTTGTATTATCATGACAGACTTGAGGAGTTGAACAATTACTAAGACAAGGAACAGCAGAGCATTAAACCAAGCCTACTGCCCTTGTAAGTGTGGGGTCCTGTATAAATGCATTGGTTACGCCCCCATGAAGCCAGCCTTGGTGACAGGCTCTGTAAAGAACTGCTCTGTATGTGAGAAGGGTCACTTATCCCACATCCGGGTGTCTACATGCAGCCATTGCCCACGTAATCTTTCAATTCTGAAGGGCAGCAATGTTTAGGGAAAATGCAGGCACATGTGTTTCCAAATGCTAGGAAGGATAAGAATAGTGACTAGAGTGGTTTTCTTGGGGAGTGAGTGGAGCTAGCCAGGCTGCCACTGAAACTGTAGAACTGACTGTTCCCTACAGACTCTGCTGTAGGAAAAAAAATGCCTGCAGCTGTATCTACAGCGCCTGTGTTGTTGCTGCGGTGTGTTACAACACAGCCTGGCAGCCTCTCTTGCCTTTCTGTCTTTCCTCCTGGAAGAGCCTGGTCCCAGAGCACGTTACATGTCCACACAGCTCTCTGAAAATTTGCCCACACTCCGCCTTAATGTACCCTCAACTACTAGGCTTTTCTAGGTCTGCCTGCTTTTTACTCATGCCATCACCTCCTGCCTGGGAGTCTCTTTCCTTTCTCACCCACCCCTATGTCTGACCTACCACATCTTTCAAAACTCAGCTTGACTGTCAGGTGACCTCTTCAATGGAAGCCCTCTCTGTCTCTTCTACACAGACATCTGTCACAACCCCTATAACATGACAAAAACTGACATATTATGCAGATGTTGCTGTCTCCTAGGCTGAAGTCCTTGAGGGCTGAGGTCTTCTCACTTCTGTACACACTGTACATAGCGCAGTGTTTAATACTTGCTGTTATTAAGCATGATTGATGCTTAATCAATTGGTGTTAGTATACAGAGTAGTTTTGGTCAACATTGTCTTGCTGAATTAATACATGAATAAATTGTTTCAGTGACTTTCCCTGGTAGCTGGTAAAAAGGGAGGTTTCTAGGCACTGAGAATACACAAATGACTGAGACAGAGCCTTTACCCTTCACTGTTGGCTTTATTTGTCTTTTCTGCAGATATCACCTTTTGAAGGCAGCCTGATGATTCGTAGATGAGATTCATCATAAATACTTAAATGTGATTTAGTGCAAGGAGAGCAGATTTGGAGCCAGGAGACATGGATTCCAATGTGGCCATAGGATACCAACTTTCCATAGGTAACTAATATGTCCCATACATATCTAGTTATGGGAGGGTAGGTTTCTGTTTCCTCAAAAATGAGAGGGTTGAGTTAAAGATTCTCTAAGGCCCATGTGCTCTTAGGTGGGAGCGACTCAGAGGTGGGGGCATCTAGTTGGAGAGGGGTGGGCTTATGTTCAAGTTGGTTTGCTCAGCAATTTACCCTTTGGAGTTGGAGGAGAACACATTTTTAAGGCTCTTTCCTGTCTTAATCGCCTGAAATGATACATTTGCAAGGCAGAAAGCCATAGCGAAGGACGGTCTTCACAGTCACTGGGTGTCCAGATGGAGGTGCTATGTGCTAAATTGGTTCTCGAGATGGGCTTTCCCCAGTCCCGACTGGGCATCTTTGACTTCTTGAGGTTGCTTCCTCAGGCTAACCTGGTGGGCACAATAATCCTGGCCTGTCCTTCTCCAGCCTCAGGTCATGCCTGGTGGACAGATATTTAGAGGCAGAGAGAGCCTTCAGAGCGATCATGCAGATGTGAAGTCAACTAGCTTGTGTAGGTATTAGTTTCTTTGGAGGTAAGGGACGTTGTTTGGGGATGCCTCTCAGTTTCCTGCATCCCTTTTCCAAGGCCCCTACAATGGGCAAGGGCCAGACACGTGGGCAGCGTAGGGAGGCGGAGAAGCAAATGAATGGAGGCGGGGCCTTATTTCCATGGACGGCGCGCGGCCACCAATCCGGACAAGCAAAACGACAGCCCGCGCGCCATTTGGGGGCGGACTGACAGCCCTGGGGCCCTATGGAAAGCGGGTCCTGCGGCCGACGGGGGCGGGACAGCACCGGGCGCTGCCCGGGGGATTCGGGCAGGCACACGGGCGCTGCCAGTCTGGGGCGGCGGTGTCCGGCGCGCGGGCGGCCTGCTGGGCGGGCTGAAGGGGGAGCGGCGCGAGGGTGAGGTGGAGGGAGACGGAGCCGGCAAGCCCCCGCGGCGACAGGTACCGGCGCCATGGCTGCAGGGATGGGGCGGCGGGCAGCGCGCTCGAGGAACCGAATTCCCTCCTTTCCCGTCCCGCCGTGGCCGTGCCGCCTCCCCGCCCCCTCACGCGGCTCCGGTGCCTGAGAGCCGCGCGACGGGGCGCGCAGCCAGGAGGTGGGCGCGCCGGAGGCCCCCGCCCCACTGCGGAGCCCCTCGCCGCGCCGCCGGGCGGTGGGGCCGGCGCTCCCTGCGAGAGGCGCGGAGCCGGGTGGCCGCCGGAGCCGCTCCCCGCCCCCGCCGTGCTCCCCCTCGCGGAGGCGAGGTCGGTCGCGCCTGCTCGTCTTCACTCGGCTTTTGTTTCCCGCCCGTGTGACAGGTCCAGCTCCGGCTCTAGTCTGCGGCCCCGGACTCGCCTGAGGCCGGGCGGGCCGGTGACCGCTGCCGCAGGAGCCGACTGGGGGATCCTCGGAGAGGGTCTGAGCTCCACTGCCGCGGGCGGGAGCGAAACTTCGCTTTCCAAAGCCCGGGCAGCCGAAGAACTCGATCCCGGGGTGGGCCGACCGCCGAGACGCCGCGGGCGCGGAGCAGACTCGCTCACCTGGCGGGGCTGGTGCAGGGTGAGGATAACGGAGCAACCCGCTGCTGACTGCCTAGCTCCGGGTGGCCGCCCGCTGGGCGTGGATGGGCGTTCACCGCCTTCACCTGTCGCCCTGGGACTCGTGACTGGGAACGGTCTCGCCGCTGTCGGCCACTTGTTGAAGGTGTCCGTGCAACGCGGTTCTAACAGGTGACCAGTATTAATCTAGCGCCAGATGAAAGCCAGCTAAACTTGTCGTAGGGTTCCTTGTTTAGCTTAATCCTGGGACAGTAAAACAGCTTCTGCTTTACTGATCGTCTAAAAATGAGGTAGGGGATAGTGACAATATGAGTCAAATGAGTCAAAAAACAGTATTGGTAAAAAAAAAAAATTGAAGGGTCGAGATATAGATTGCCTTTTTTCAATTAATGAGCCAAGAAGAGCATATTAGTCTCATTTCAAAAATTGTTTTCCGCAGTGGTGGCAAAAACTTAGTAAGGTACAAGTTGTAAGTGGAGAATGCAGAACTCTAGATATCCTTCAGTGTGGTTCAGGACAGTGTGTACAGCGTTTGGCCGCCATTCAGTAAATTCTGCATGAAGCAGTTGGAGCTGGTGGTTTTGGATTTACTTTTCAGGAGTATGTTTTCCAGTGGAATAGGCTTAGTATTGAATGGGAGCTTTCTTAGCCTGTCTGAGGGTAGACGGGAGTGTTTATTTTCATTGTCTTCCAATTTTGTTAGATTGTGGCCAAGGGAAAAGTTCGACCATATTTTGGTTAAGTATTTTTAATAGTTTGGGAGTTTGGGCTCCCTCCCTCATAAGGGTTTTTGCAGAATTATGGTAGCTGCTTGAGTCAAAAATCAAGGATTGGCTAGAAGTTATTCTGATGGGAAATTTTTATTGTTATACTTTTGCTTAACATTTTCTGTTTATCTCTCTCCCAGCTGACCTCTGCTTAACAATTTTCAGTTATGGCCCTGACAAATTTAGGGATTCTGTAGGAATACATAATATATTTTTAAAGTACATTTTTGAAGGAGGGTTGTTATGTATCATTTGTAGAAGCATTTGATTTAGTTTATTTTCTCCTAATGTGTGATAGTTTGATATCTGTATTGTGTATGATTTATACTTGAGATATAAATTTAACTTAGCAAAGTTACTCGTCTTGACTTAGTTATGCTAATTGATTAATGGTTTATTGAATGGTCATTTTATTTATTTAGCTAATTAGAGTTAACTAATAGCTAGTAAGAGTTCACCTTTCAATGGTTCACCTATTCAATGGCAATAATTGTGACTATTTGAAATTTTTTTAAAAATCAAAGATGGTCTTTATAAATTGTTTTATTTCTCTGAAACAACACGCTTATATTGTGAGGTCTTTGTCTTTCCAACATTTAACAACATAAATATGTGTACACATCTTTAATTTTTTTTCAGTTAGGAAATTTGTGGTGAATTCTTTTTTAAATATAATTTTGATCAGTTTTAACTTGAAAAACTTAAAAATACTGGATTAGGTACCTAAATCTTCAATTTCTGTTTATTCTTGGATCGGAAAATAATGTGTATTTTGGGGTTAGTTTAGTTTTCTAAAAGTTTCTCAGCTTAGAATGAATTGGTTCAGAAAAGAAAGAACATTCTCTTTGTGTAACAATAGAAGTTACTGCTGTTAAAAGCTAAGTTGGCTTTTTGATGCTTAGTGAGGGTAGATTGGTTAAAGAATGACTAATCCTCATGTAGAGTAAGTTTATTCTATATCAATAATTGTAGGGAATTTTATAAAACTGGGACTTTCATTGTTTTCAGTTATTCATATAATTGCTCTTTAGTGTACAGGAATATATTAAATCAAATACTATTTGTAATTAGAGAGTTTCTAATCCTTGTCCTCTGATGATACATAAACATACTACATTATATTTTGTATAAATTTATGTACATAAAAGCATATTTTAGGTATTTTTTTTTTTTTAGACAGAGCCTCAAGCTATTGCCCTGGGTAGCGTGCCATGTCGTCACAGCTCACAGCAACCTCCAACTCCTGGGCTTAAGCGATTCTCTTGCCTTAGCCTCCCAAGTAGCTGGGACTACAGATGCCCGCCACAAAGCCCGGTTATTTTTTGGCTGTAGATGTTGTTGTTTGGCAGACCCGGGCCAGATTCGAACCTGTCAACTCTGGTGTATGTGGCTGGCGCCTTAGCCATATTTTAGGTATTTTGACTATAAAAGTTAAAGTTTTAACTTCGTCAATTAACTTAAGTTTAATTAAAAGCTATTTTAAAATTCAGTTTTTAGATGTTTTAATTACTTATTTTTGTGTACTTTATCTTGTGATAGACCATATCAAAATTATTGACCACATTTCAGTTTCAAAATTAAGCATAGACTGAATTTCCACAATATACAATAAACATTGGGAGTGTTTTAAAGACATTTGTCCTAAGGTATAGCATCTTCTGAATTTGGTGATGAGTAGTGGTAAATATTTTTAAATAAATAAAGCTACTCAACTTAAAGGCTTATATTAAAATAGCTAAATTTGAGGATAGATCAAATGACACTGTTATAAACATTATTACTACTTTATTTAATAGAATATGTGTATTGTCCCTGGCATTAAGAATATCCCCTATGGGCCTTTAATATGATGTTTCACAATTTTTTTTTTTTTGAGAGTCTCATGTTGTTACCCTTGGTAGAGTGCTGTGGCACAGATCAGAGCAACTTCAAATTCTTGGGCTTAAGTGATTCTCTTGCCTCAGCTTCCCTGATAGCTGGTACTACAGGCACCCCCCACAATGACTGGCTATTTTTTTGTTGCAGTTGTCATTGTTGTTTAGCTGACCTGGGCTGGGTTTGAACCCGCCACCTTTGCTACAGGCCCTGAGCCAATGTTTCACAATTTCTGAAGATGAATCTCTATCGTACATATTTTGGCACACTAAATTCTGTATAAATGTATGCTAAACAATTAAATATTTAGACTTTATAATTCTGAAACGTGAACTTTCTAATATAGCTGATTAATAATTAGATTTTGTTTTTTCAGTATTTTATATTTTTGAATTTTTCTATGGTACATTTTAGTGCATTTTAAAATTCTTACATTGTATCACCAAAAGTGTAAAGAAAATTAATTCTGGGTAGATGATTGTATATAAGTCGCATAACAATTGATTTAGAAAATTACCACTTAAGGCCAGTGTGGTGGCTCATGCTTGTAATCCTAGCAGTTCTGGGAGGTCGAGGTGGTAGGATCCCTTGAACTCAGGAGTTCCAAGACCATCCTGAGCAACAGTGAGACACCCCCCCAACCCTATCTCTATTAAAAATAGAAATACTAATGGGTACCGTGACACATGCCTGTAGTCCCAGCTACTCAGGAGGCTGAGACAAGAGAATCACTTAAGCCCAAGAGTTGCCATGAGCTATGATGATGCCAGTGCACTCTACCCAGGGCAACAGAGTAAGATTCTGTCTCAAAAACAAACAAACAAACAAGGGTGACACCTGTGGCTCATCGAGTAGGGTGCTGGCCCCATATACCGAAGGTGGCGGGTTCAAACCTGGCCTCGGCTGAACTGCAAAACAGAAAAATAGCCGGGCGTTGTGGCGGGCACCTGTAGTTCCAGCTACTCAGGAGGCTGAGGCAAGAGAATCGCCTAAGTCCAGGAGCTGGAGGTTGCTGTGAGCTGTGATGCAATAGCACTCTACCGAGGGCAAGAAAATGAAACTCTGTCTCTACAAAAAACAAACAAACAAACACAACAAACAAAAGAAAACTCAACAAACAAACAAACCCCCCCCAAATTCACTTAAGTGATTTAATTTTCAAATAAGATGTTTATGTGTAAATGACAGTTCTGCAAATGAAGATGGGTTAAAATAATTTATAGTAGGGCCATATTTACTAACAGGTTGTAGCTAACAGATTAATAAGGATATTTTAGCAATATTTAGAACACTAAAATTCCAGTATTCAAAATAATTTGTACCCCTTAGAATAGTCTGTTATGAGAATTGACATACATTTTATGCTTAATTTAGTATTTACTTATAGTCTTTAGGAAGACATTTGGTTAATGAGAGTGAAGGACCACCAGAGGGAGTGTGGGATTTATACATTTTGTGTACTTGTTTTTTACCCTTGGTCTGGAAGCACTGCATATTAAAAATTAAGACTAAAATTTTATTTTAGTTTTTTAAAATAATCAGGCCAAAGATATTGACGTTGGTGATTGTAACTGTTTAGAGTTGCATTCACTTTTGTAATCAAAATCAAGGCTTAAGGCTGTTTTTCTTCTATTGGAGAAAGGTACAATTATTAGAGAAATGAAAATGATGTATTTTCAGAGTTAAATGTGTTTTTAAGGAAACAGTCAGGTGTCTGGGAAGGTAAGGGGACATCCATATGCTAAGAATGTTTTTTAAGATTAAAAATACAGTACATTTGAATTGATGTTTTTGAAATTGCTCATTTTTTGGAAAGAGGAATAGAAGAGGAAAGAAAGATCAAGACTAGAAGAGTGTTTTTTTTCCCATTTGTCATTACAGACCCTTCCTAAGTGGGCAATGGCAAATTTCTAGAGTAATTGTAGCATTCTGCTGTAATCTTGGCAATTTATACATGATGCTAAATGAAAATGGTCATCTGATTATTGAAAGCAGGTTGTGAATTTCAAATTAATATTTTCAAAAATCAGATTTGTGTTTTTCTTTTTCTTTCTTCTTTTTTTTTTTTTTGCAGTTTTTGGCTGGGGACAGGTTTGAACCCACCACCTCCGGTATATGGGGCCTGTGCCCTACTCCTTTGAGCCACAGGCACCACCCGTGTTTGTTTCTTAATGTTTCTAGTTCTGGAAATTAAAGTACCTCCTCTATTATCAGCTGAATATTACACAGTGGAATTTGAAAGTCACAGTGTCTCAATCGAAGATTTGTTGCTGCAGTAGGAGCAGAATGGAGAAAACATCTTGGAGATCAAGTCTATTGGAATATATTCTGAATCAACATGGAATATTCTTTTCCCATGTTAAATATTAACCAATGAAATTATTTCCATGTTTAACTTTCTTTTATAAAAGTAAGACAATAAAACAGTCTTATAATGTTAATGTATATTTTAGGTTTTATTGCTAGCATAAAAAGCATAGTAGATGGGAAAGTCTCCATTGTTTTGATGGCTAAGTAATATTCCATGGCATACAGGGAATCCTATGTATTCAACTTTGATTTGGGGACAATTAGTGACAATTAATGACACATTGGGGCATGGGGG
>CAUYON010061576.1:0-13371 GCA_963573935.1 Arctocebus calabarensis
GAAGACGGGAAAAGGGGAGAGAGAGGGAAGGGGAGGGAAAGGGTGGGGGGAGATGGGACAAAGGGTGAGATCACATGTGTGGTACATATTCGAAGGGTCAGGAGAAAACTTCTAAATACGGATCAAAAATGTTTTCATATAGTAAACGAGAAACTATTATGAACGGTATGTCAATCAGGTTGATAAAAATATCTCAGATTGCATGTGAAGCCCCCACACTGTACCCCATGATTGAACTAATGTACCCAGCTATGATTCAATAAAAAATAAATAAATAAATAAAAATTAAAAAGTATAAAAAAGTTACATGTTTTTGCCTTTGAATTAATGGTTTGAGATAAGTACCCATTATTCATGTTTACACCTTTTTACCTACACAGGGGTGTACAAGGATACAATCCAATTTGTGAACTAAGATTAGTTCAGCAGCCTGCGATTGCAGGGTGGCTTGGGGTGGGGAGAATCACTGATTTATGCCCCTCTGCATTGTTTTCCTTGTTGTTGATGGCCATTTACAACTTCTGTAATTCAGATAAGTTATAATTTTAAAATATATATTCTGGGCATTTACCAGCAAGGCAGGTAGTATTTTTGTTTGTTTGTTAGCTGTGTACATTAATGCAACCATGGGGTACAGTGTGTTGGTTTCATATAAGAGCTGAAATATTTTCATCAAACTGGTTAACAGAGCCTTCATGGCATTTTCTTGGTTACAGTGTAAAGGCAGGCAGGTAGTTTTCATCGATGAGGCTATGATTACAGATTCCCTTCGAAGCACCAGCCATTGTCCTGGGAGCCTGGTGGCTGCCCCACCCCACCCCAGCTGGCACAGAGAGGTCTTAGGAGGAAGGTGTTTTGACTTTTCTTCCGATGCTGTACCACAGGGAGGCACACAGTTGCAGCCCCCGGATGCTTCAATCCACTTCACAGAATTTTCTCAGAAATGCTTAGTAAAGAAGACCTCCAAGTCTACTAAGGAGACAGGAAACCAAAGACAGGTCAAAAATACAAAGCCTGGTTATGAAAGCCTAATTCGCTTCTGAAGCGGAAAGAAAAGAGGTTCAAGAATCCCAATACACCGAATAGCCTCCTTCGACCTTGTTCTTGTTTTGTTCTGTCTATTGCCCGAAAATCAAAGGAGAGCATCTTGGAGATGTTGCAGAAGAATTGAGAGAATGCTGAATAACACTGCAGGTGATAAGCAATCTTATAAGTCTATTAAGCTCGGAGAATTTCTGAAAATGATATTGCTTTACCAGGTCAACGCCTGGCAGAAAACGAAAGAAAGTTGTCCAAAATGCAATGTGGTATCTTGGAGTGAACCTGTGAGTAGAAAAAGAACATTCATAGAACACCCTGATGAAATTCAAATAAAGTCTGGGGTTTAATTGACGGTAATCTGTTATTTATTGTTAGTTTCTTTCCAAACAAGTTGGTTAAATCTAAGCAGTGAGGATAAAGGGAGAGCTTTCACTGTGGGAGCAGGAGGGATGATCTTTTAGGAGGGTACGCTGACAGGTGCAGCAGGGGTCAGGGGAGAGCAGAAGTTTTGACAAATGTATTATAACAATGAAGGATTTGATTAGTTAATACGTAGTATCAGGGGAAACTAAGTAAGGGCACAGATGAAACCCCTCTGTTCTGTGTTTAATAATCTAAAATCATACTAAATGAAAAGTTTATTTTTAAAAAGAGAGAGAGAGCATTGCCAAGGATAAAAAGAGAAAACTAGCGAAGAAGAAGATGAGGATGAAATATTGTACACCATGGAATATTATGTAGCCTTAAAGAAAGATGGAGACTTTACCTCTTTCTTGTTTACATGGATGGAGCTAGAACATATTCTTCTTAGCAAAGTATCTCAAGAATGGAAGAAAAAGTATCCAGTGTACTCAGCCCTTCTATGAAGCTAATCTATAGCTTTCATATGAAGGCCAAAACCCAGTTATAGCACAAGAAATGGGGAAAGGGGCAAGGAAGGGGTGGTGAGGGAGGAGGGTGGATGGAGGGAGGATGGTTGGTAGGATAACACTTATGGTGCATCTTAGAAGAGTACAAGTCAAAATGACTAAATGCAGAAAATAAATGTCTTCATATGGTGATTAAAAGGCCATGAAGGCCATGTTAAATAGTTCAATGGAAATATTTCAGATTGTATATTACTCCACCGGCATAAACCTCACAGAACACCAAGGCCTGTAGGAAAGGTCTTTATTGGCGGGGGGAGCTGCAGAGCAGCATTAACGAGGAGGGGAGAGACACCAAGAAATGGGGGAAGAGAGGAGATGGGAGAAGGTAGAGAGAGGAGGAGGGGGAGAAAGGTAGACAGAGAGACATAGACACGAGACACATGGGGGGAGACAGAAAAGAAAGAGAGCAAAAGACAAGTGCACCTTATATAGACCCAGTTAGGGGAGGTGTTCGGATGGTAGAACAGCCATTAAGGTGTTACCACTTTGGTGCGAAGAGCCGTAGGGGGCAGGCCATAAGTTTGAACTTTTCAGTGGAGATAGGGAGATGAAGTTGTGCAATTATCTAACAGATTTTAAAAGAAAGGCAGGTACATGTGCACTATATATATGTATATATACCAAGAACATTATTATGAAAGTTACACAAGAAAACTATGTGTTCTAGAATTTCCATGTTTAAATCACCAACACACAAAGCCAATGAAAGCCAGTTAGTAAAAAATTTATTGCTTGCTTAAAACTCAGTTTACAATTCAAAGGAGTTTTAAAAATCTCTGTGTTGTTATGAAGCTTTATGGGGTTTATAATGGAGATGAAAACAGAAATAAAAAGATCTGACAAACAGAAAATGCCAAAGATATTTCCAGCATTATCAGCATGAATTGTTACCCCCACATTACTTTTTACCTCCTCCAACACTGACTTTAACACATCTGCCTGAAAAGACAACTATGTTTCCTGGGGTCCCTTTCAAAACATAAATGCTTGATGGACAAAGCTGAGTAGAGTATTTTGTTTTTTCTAATTTGTTTTTTAAACACAGAATGAAAACTCTGTAAGGGCAGAAATTTTAGTAGGTATTCTCAGAGCTAAAATATCATTTACGGCTTGGCACCTGTAGCTCAGCGGCTAGGGCACCAGCCACATACACGGGAGCTAGTGGGTTGGAACCCAGCCTGGGCCTGCCAAACGACAACAACTACAACCAAAAAATAGCTAGAACGACAACTACAACCAAAAAAATAGCTGGGCGTTGTGGTGGGTGCCTGTAGACCCAGCTACTTGGGAGGCTGAGGCAAGAGAATCACTTAAGCCCAAGAGTTTGAAGTTGCTGTGAGCTGTGATGCCACAGCACTCTACTGAGGGCAACACAGTGAGACTGTCTCAAAAAATAAATAAACGAATGAATAAAATAGTGTCTATCACACAGCACATATTTAATATTTATTAATTATATGACCAGATTTTCTCATTAAAAAAGATATCCAAATTATAACATTTGAATAGAATTTTATTTTAACACAGGCAATTTAGCATCATTCCAAAATTTTACCACCTATACATATCACAAAAGCCTTTTTTAAAGCTTATGGGTAATTCACAGAATTAGCCATGGGTTTTTGTATCCATTATTTCTACAGATTCTATGATTCCTTCCAATTTCAAATTTATTTACTTTAATAAGGACCTAAAATCATATTGAAAAATGTGAACCCTGTTCAAATGGAACATGACAGAATATTAAAACAAAATGTTATTTAAATTATTATAAAAAAATTGCAAAAAAGGTGATAGATTATTCTGGTCTTTTTGAATTTTTCTTAAACATTTCAAAGGGTATTCTTTAAAGGTTTTGCTTAATCTTGTTTTACATTACTATCAAATTAATCACTTTCAAAATCAAATAAATTGAAATTCCATACAATAAACTACACTGTACTCTTTAAATTTTATACCAAAAGAACAAATTTATTTTAAAAGCAAAATCTAATATGCACTGGAAAATACTGAGATGGAATGCTTGATGAAATGCTGTTTACTGCAAAAGTTCCAATGTTGGATCAACTAACACTAAAGTTTAAATTAGGTCTAAACTCAGGAAAATGACCTTCATAATATTTTAACATGATGTTTGTCTTTATTAGGTAGTTATCGTCTAAGGAAAGAATATTAAATGCTCTTGACTTACAGTTAAATTTCGGTCCCAGATCTGTATGCTTCCATTTTGGCAGGCAGCTGCTATGAGATTTCCATCTCTACTATATGTGCATGTAGTGGGAATGACTTTTTTACCCTGCATTGTCCGTGGCTTAAAGACACTTCTTTGCTTCTTTGGATTTTCAACTTCCCATATCCTCACAGTCCTAAAAAGAATCCAGAGATTTTTGTTGATAAAAACGACAGGAGCTGAAAATAAAGCTACTACCTCACCTTTTAAGCATATAAATCTAATAATTAACAAGACTTACACTGTAAAACATTTTCCATTTATAAGTGAGGTTCCTCACAGAAATAAAGTGAACCGTTTGAATCGTGTTGTCAGTAAATCAAAAAGTAGCAATTTCTGGTTTGGCGCTCATAACACAGTGGTTACAGTGCAGACCACATGCACCCATGCAGGGAGCCTGGTGGGTTTGAGCCCAGCCCAGGCCTGCTAAACAACAATGACAACTGCAACAACAACAATAACAAAAAAGTAGCAATTTCTCCTTCAAATCAATCAGTTACTAATTCTGACCTTCTCTAACGCAGTGGCCTCCAATCTCTTCTAACTATATACACTGATCAGTAAAACTGCTGAATGTTAATGTCCCCTATATAAGCAAATTAATTTATAAATTACTTATATGTGTTAATGCATTATTCTAAACACAATGAAAAATAAGTCACTAAAAAAGTCCTGCTGTAGAGGCCCAGCAAAGACCTAATGTCTCCCGGGGAGAAGTAGAAAGGCAGCTATCTGCTCCTGAGCCTTCACCAAGTAACAAGCAATAGCAGTCTAGGTCTCGGGCAGGGGTAGAACACCCTCCTACTCAGTGTCCCAAAGCAAAGGAGCACTGCCACTTAGGTAGGGTAGTAGAAAAGTCACCATGACGGGGATGTAGGGAGATAAAATAGAGAAAAACAAAGATGAGGTCAGCATCTTCTTGGTAGAAACCATGCAAACCAAACCACTATGAAACAACATCCTTTAAATATCTGAAAGAAAAATAAATTCTCAATCCAAAATTCTATAGCCAGTGAAAATATATTTCAAAACTAAGACATATAACTGTATGTACCTATAATCTCTTTCTGTAATTATTCATAAATTTGTATACAATTATACATATTTAGGTTAATAGTAAAAGGATAAAAGGAAAATATCATACAAACAATCACAAAAAAACTCAGAGTAACTATATTATTGTCAAACTAGACTCTAGGACTCAAGGAATATCACCAAATATAGAGAAGAAAATTTCATAATGATATGGAATCAAGTGATCAATAGAAACATAACAATCCTAAATACATCTACCCCTAATAACAAAACTTTAAAATTAGAACATAAACTTAATACAAATGAAAGGTGGACTAGCAAATCCATACTTTTAACTATGTAATTCAGGATTCCTTTATCAGTAACTGACAGGTATCCTAACCTTCCCAAATCAGAAAGTATCTAGCCAACCTGAAAAACCTATCAACCAACTTGAGCTAATTTACATTTACAGACCACTTCGGTTAGCTGTACAACAACTCTCTATATTTTTTTCAGGTGCACATTGAACATTCATCAGTATACACCATATTCTGGGACACAAAACAAATCTAACCAAGTGAAAAATGGTTAAAATCATAGTAAATACATACACTACGAAAAATCAAAAAAGCTATCAATAACAGAGATGCATCTGAAAATACATCTTTTCCCAAATACTTAGAATTAAAAGAATATATCCCTATTGTGCTCTACTGAAGCATACCCTCTGGGAGAAGGGCTCGACTATAACTTAAACTTTACCTAACAAATGAAAGCAATGTAACATAACCATTTGTACCCTTATATTAATCTGAAATAAATTTTTTAAAAATCAAACAATACAATACACCTTATCAGCAGACTAAAAAAAAAAAAAAAACTAGTGGTCATCTCAATTGATGCTTAATAAGCATTGTAAAAAACCTAACATTCACTCACAATAAAAACTCTCAGCAAACTAGAAATAAAATATAACTTCCTCAATCTGCTAGGGGATATCTATAAAAAACCTACAGGTCTGTACTTGTTGAGTGCCCAAAATGCTTGACACTAGAAGTATTTCTGATTTCGGGGGGGAGAGGGGATGGAATGCTTGTATATACATAATGAGATGCCTTTTGGATGGAACCCAAGTGTAAAACAAAATCCATTTATGTTTCATATATACACCTTATACACATAGGCTAAAGGTAATTTTGTAAAATATTTTTAATAATGTGTGTAAAAGTTTGTGAACATTGAACCATCAGAAAGCAAAGGTATCACTATTTCAGCCACTCATCGTCTTTGTAGAGCTCCTGCAGAACTATGTGCTAAATAAACCTCTTTTCTCTATAAATTACCATGTTAGCAGGAGACCATGGGAAGCTGCAGCATCTGCAAAGTCTATTGGGGCATTTTTGAAAAGAAAGTCTTTCTTTTTTTTTTTTATTTTTATTTTTACTTTTATTTTTTTAATTTTTATTAAATTATAATTGTGTACATTGGTGCAATCATGGGGCACAATGTGCTGACTTTATATACAATCTGAAATATTTTCATTGAACTACTTAACATAGCCTTCATGGCCTTTTAATCACTATATGAAGACATTTATATTCTACATTTAGTAATTTTCACTTGTACCCAAGAAAGTCTTTCTTGTTGGATCTGTTCTGCCAAGAGATTAAGCAAATTTTAGACTTTTATATCACTCATGTTCCTTGTGTAGCCTGTATAGTCGTAAGTATTCTGTAGCAGCAACATGAAACAGGCTAAGATAGTCTAACTTATTGATATTTGGGGGCATCATGGTTAAGAAATCTTTGCCTAACCCAAGGTTATATAAATTTCCTTTTCTTCCATAAGTTTTATAGCTAGGTCTATAATCTATTTGAATTTAGTTTTTACATGTAATATAAGGTATGAGTCAAGGTTGATTTTTATTTTTGCATATGGATATCCAGAAGTTTCAATGCTAGTTGTATCTGAGAACTATACAGCCTTCCCTCTAATAAATGTATTGTACATTGCCTACTTGCCCCTTATCTCTGTTCACTGTTTCCCAAAGGTAAGTACAAAAAGTTGAGGAATACTGCATTGTCTTCTCTTTCTAGCCTCAACTTTGCAACCATGGAGATAAATTACGTAAGTTTCTCTTTTTTATAACTGGACATCCCCAAATGTCAGATGATACTTTAGAATTATGACATGAAAGGCCACACACAAGCATAAAGTATCATCATCTGACTTGTTTAAAGTTCTTCATTGTTAAAACCAGGATAATAATGACAACAATGAGGGGCTGTGAGGATTAAATGAGATCAGGGATATAAACACTCCTAGGATAATACTTGGAATACAGTAGGCACTAATAAATATTAGGTCTTTTTTGCTCTTCCTCTTAGACTATAAGTAAAATATCAAAGCTAATAAATCCAGCATCTAAGCATTTCTATTTATTTTCATGGTATGTTAACAAGTTGACTTAGTTATCAAAATATGGAAAAGGGGAAAAAAGCAGTTTACCTAAAATATAGAAACACAAATTTATGTAGCATCTAATAGTGACTAATTACACTATGGTTTTATGGCTCTGATTCTCTGAATATAAGCCTAAACCATGGATGCTAAAGTGTTAGGCCATTAGGTACCTGTCAAAACATTTTATACTGAAGAACACATATTTTGAAACTTGGAGCAATATCTGGTCTTGTAAAATTAAAACTGTGTTTCATAAAAAAGTTTTAAAAACAGAAGAAAGATCTGCCTGGGCCTTACTGAACATACAATAAAAACATCCAAAAGACAAGAAAATGACACAGGTGGGGTCACTACATTGCCCCAGGCACAAATGCTTTCTGTCTTAAAATTTTGAATTCTTTCCAGAAACAAGTTCTAAACGTTCTGGCATCTGCTACAGAAATGCATCACAGCATTTGGCAAAAATCAAGGGAAGCATTAATTCTGCATGGAAATCACTTAAGAGATCTTGGTATAATGTTTCTCAAAAGACTACACGAGGAACATGAGGGATATAAACGTCTAAAATTTGCTGGATCTCTTGGCAGAACAAATCCAACAAGAAAGGCTTTCTTTTCAAAAATGCCCAAATAGGCTTTGCAGATGCTGCAGCTTCCCACGGTCTCCTGCTATCATGGACAACTCCACCAACAAAAAATAGCCAGGCATTGTGGTGGGTGCCTGTAGTCTCAGCTACTCAGGAGGCTGGGGAAATAAAATCGCCTAAGCCCAAGAGCTGTAGGTTGCCATGAGCTGTGATGCCACAGCACTCTACCGAGGAGGACAAAGTGAGACTCTGCTCTTAAAAAAAAATTTTTATGTGCTTAAAAAGACAACATCAAGAAAGTGAAAAGACAAGCCACAGACTTGGGGAAAATGTTTGGAAGTAATATATCTGATAAATTTTAAGAATTTAAAATTCATTTTCAGGTACATTTAAACTATTAATTTAATTCCTTTACTAGCTCTAGAAGCACCCAGATTATATTTCAACTGGGATGAATTTTGGTAGTATATGGGCTTTGGGGAATTGAATAATTTCATTTAAAAATTGTTGAATTACAGGCAAACCTTGCTAAATGCAGAATACAAATGTCTTCATATAATAACGGAGATATTGCCAGGAAGGCTATGTTAATCAGTTTGGCTAAGACCGATTAATTAATAGTTAAGAGTGTATATGAAACGAGCACAATGTACCCCTTGATTGCACTATTGTACACAGCTATGATTTAATGATAAAGATAATAAAATAAAATAAAATATAAACAAATAAAAATAAAAATTGTTGAATTAAAAAAAAAGAATTTGAAATTCAATAAAAAAACCAATTTCTTAAATGGGCAAAGATTTGAATATATATTTCACTAAAAAAGGTACACAAATACTCCGAAATAAAATGAAAAAATGTTTGACATCATCAGTCATTTAGAAAAATGAAAATCAAAATCATAATGGCATTTTCCATACCCATTAGAATGGCTATTATGAAAAACCCATAAGAAGAGAAACTAGAAGCCTCATATATTATAGGTGGAAGTATAAAATGGTACAGCCACTTCGGAAAACAGATAGGTAGTTTTATAAAATATTAAACAAAGATTGTGTAACTGTACTGTTATAAAATCTGCAACTGGGAGTGGCTTTAAGATGGCGGCCAAGTAACAGCTTCCTTGCAACTGGGCACGGTGAGACTGGGGAGAGAAGACTTCAGGCATCTCTGGCTGGCAAGATCTGCCCAGAAACATCCCTTTGGGAACACAGGGAGACAGCGTGAGACTTCTGGAACCCCTGAGGAAGGCAAAAGCAGTGGAGATCTGGCAAGTGCTTATGTGTGTTCATTCAGTCTAATCCTGCCGACAGCTGTGGCTGCAGCAGCAGTGAGACTGCAAACTGGAAAGGCCTTACCTATAAGCTGTTTGAGTTTCTTTTGGACTTGGCACCCGGTTGAACTCCCTTGGGAGAACTGGGGCAAGATTGTGGAGGTCTTTGACTGTTGTCTGGGGCTCCAGACTGAGCTACCGAGCCAAATGGAGCTACCAGTGTTCGGTTGTGGGCTGTGCGGAGCCATCCTAGGAGAACTGCCCCAGCAAGCTCCACCCTCAGGGTCCAAGAACAAGAATCGGGCAGGACTGAGTAATCTAGTGACTGAGCAGCCTAAAGGCGGGGACTAAGATGCCTTCCAGCCTTGGCCCTCAGGGGCATAGGGTGAGACCGGTTTGGGCACACTGGATAAGTGGAGAGCCACTTAAGGAGTGATTCCAGCCACAAGTGCTTTCCTGGGGAAGCTTCTGCTTAGCCCAAGTTAGCAATTTAAAGTGCCTCCTAAGCAGGCTGAGGAGGATTTAAACTCTCCACCCTATGGGGTTTGAGAAATCATTAGAGGCCTCCGGTCTTCATTTTGTTCAGTCATATCAACATTGTAATTAACATATCATACCCCAGAAGATAACCTCTTGCCCAGACAATATCAGCAAGATATATAAACTGCTTTGTTTTTTGGTTTTGTTTTGTTTTGTGGGGTTTTGTTGCTGTTTGTTTGTTTTCATTATTGTTGTTTTGTTTTTAATTTCAACATTTTCCTTAAAGATTTTTCTTTTCTTTTTTTTCTTTTATTTCTTCATTTTTTCTAGTTTAAATATAATTTTCCATTGTTGCTTTTTTCAACAATTAGACTTCAATTTTGCTAGTGTTTCCACCCATAGTAATTGTTTTTTTCCCCAATCTTATCCTGGAAAGTTTTCAGTTTGCTTGTTTTGATTTGATTTATTGCATTTTTGTCTTCCCTCTCTACTTGGTGGAGGTGGGGTACTGTGTCCAAACAGGCTGGCAAAGAGCTGCTGACCTAATCACCAAACCCGGCACCTCCAGAGGTTGGGGGTTCTTAAGGTTAGGTCAAAGTACCCTACTGTACACCTATATTGCTCCTGTCCCCCTCTTTCTGTGCGTCTCTTCTTTGGGTCAATAGTTGCTTCTACCCACCCCCTCTCCTTTTTCTTTTTTTTCTTTTTCTTCCCTTCCTTTCCTTCCCTTCCTCTCCTCCCTCCCCTATGCTCCCTTCCCTTCCCTTCCCTTCCTTCCTTCCTTCCCTCCCTCCTTCCTGCCTTCCCTCCCTCACTCCCTTCCTCCTTCCCTCCTGCCTTTCTTTCTTTCCTCTTTCTTTCTTTTTTCCCTTCTTGCTCTTCAATCTTCTCATCCTTCTGTGTACCAAAAGGACTCATCGAAACCGTAGTCCAGAAGCACGGCAATTTAAAGAGCAGGAGGAAGTGAAAAAAAAAATTAGGGCAAGGAAACAGATAAAAGAAGTCACTCATGAGGAAGAATCAGCAGAAAACTCCTGGCATCATGAAAAACCAGTCCAGAGCAACCCCAACAAGGGGCTGTGAGGTAGATACTGAAGAGGATTCCATCTGTAAGGAAATGTTAGAAATGTCAGAAAGGGAATTCAGAATACAGATGATGAAAACAATCAAGGAAATGAAGGAAGAAATGAAGGAAAATGCTGACAAAGCAGAAAAAGAAATCCAAAAACAGAATTAATTAAGAGAAGAAAATAAAAAGGATATGGCAGAGATGAGGGAAAGGGAGCAGTCAATTAGGAAACTTAAAGATGCAGTAGAAAGTATCAACAACAGATGAGACCACACAGAAGAAAGAATCTCAGAGGTAGAGGACAAAGCTCTTGAGATCACTCAGATGCTTAAAGAGGCAGAAAAGAAGAGAGAGAAAGCAGAATGTTCACTGGCGGAATTGTGGGACTCTATGAAGCGTTCAAACATACAAGTTATAGGTATCCCAGAAGGGGGAGAAGAAAGCCTCAGGGGAATGGAAGCCATATAGAGAATATTATAAATGAAAATTTCCCAAATATCACAAAAGATTCTGACACTCTCCTTTCAGAGGGATATTGGACCCCAGGTCGCCTCAACTCTATCTGAGCTTCCCCAAGACATATAGTGATGAACCCATCCAAAGTCAAGACAAAAGAAAAGATTCTTCAAGCTGCCAGGAGTAAGTGCAAGTTGACCTACAGGGGCAAATTTATCAGGGTGACTGCAGACTTCTCAAATGAAACTTTCCAAGCAAGAAGACCATGGTCATCTACCTTTAATCTACTTAAACAGAATAATCTTCAGCCCAGAATTCTATATCCTGCGAAGCTAAGTTTTAAAGTGACAGAGAAATCAAATCATTTACTGATATACAAACATTGAGAAAATTTGCCACAACAAGACCAGCTCTATAGGAAATACTCCAACCTGTTCCACACACTGACCATCACAATGGATCAACAACAAAATAAGAACTCAGAAATTAGAGGACACAGCCTAACTTCCACACTATGCAAAAGATAAAACTAAGCAATGGACTCTCACAAAATAAGATGAATAGAACACTACTACACTTATCAATTATCTCAATAAATGTTAATGGCTTGAATTCCCCACTGAAGAGCCATAGATTGGCTGACTGGATTAAAAAACACAAGCCATCCATTTGCTGTCTTGAAGGAAACACACTTAGCTTTAAAAGACAAATTAAAACTCCGAGTTAAGGGTTGGAAGACAATTTTTCAGGTAAACGAAATTCAGAAGAAAAGAGGAGTTGCAATCTTATTTTCAGGTCCATGTGGATTTAAAGAAACTAAAGTCAAAAAAGATAAAGATGGTCACTTTATATTGGTCAAGGGAAAAATACAACAATTCTAAATATTTATGCACCAAATTTAAATGCTCCTAGATTCTTGAAACAGACCTTACTCAGTCTGAGCAATACAATAGCCTATAATACCATAATAACAGGTATTAACACTCCTCTTACAGAGCTGGACAGATCCTCTAAACAGAAACTAAACAAAGATATAAGGGACTTAAATGAGACCCTAGAACAACTATGCTTGATAGATGCATATAGAACTCTCCATCCCACAGATAAAGAATATACATTCTTCTCACCGGCCCATGGAACATTCTCCAAAATTGATCATATCCTAGGACACAAAACAAACCTCAAATCAAAAGCATTGAAATTTTACCTTGTATTTTCTCAGACCACAAGGCACTAAAGGTAGAACTCAACTCCAACAAAAACGTTCAACCCCACACAAAGGCATGGAAACTAAACAACCTTCTGTTGAATGACAGTTGGGAGCAGGAAGAAATAAAATAGGAAATCATTAACTTCCTTGAGCACAACAACAATGAAGACACAAGCTACCAAAACCTGTGGAATACTGCAAAAACAGTTCTAAGAGGAAAATTTATCACTTTAGATGCCTGCATTCGAAAAACAGAAAGAGGGCGCATCAATAAACTCACAAGCCATCTTATGGAATTGGAAAAAGAAGAACAATCTAAGTCTAAACCCAGCAGAAGAAAAGAAATATCCAAAATTAAATCAGAGATCAGTGAAATTGAAAACAAAAGAATCATTCAGAAAATTAATGAAACAAGGAGTTGGTTTTTTGAAAAACAAAATAAAATAAATAATCCAGACTAATTAGACTTTTAGCCAGACCAATTAGAAATAGAAAAGTAAAATCTCTAGTCACCTCAATCAGAAATGATAAAGGGGAAATCACAACTGATGCCACAGAGATACAAGACATCATCTCCAAATACTACCAGAAACTCTATGCCCAGAAATTTGACA
>CAUYON010061577.1:0-15984 GCA_963573935.1 Arctocebus calabarensis
TGATGTGCGTTCCTCGACCTTGTCTCTTGGCTCAGCTCCAAACTGTTGGCTTTCTCACTAAATTTCTGTCCTTTAACTCTCCTTCTGGACAGGAGCATCTGCAGAAAGCTGGCTACAGACCGCCATCTTGGCTCCTCCCCCAATTCTAGTGCTTCTCCATTCTTGTGAAGCTTTACTAAGAATAATGTGTTTCACTTCCATCCAGGTTAATACAAAGGATGTAAAGTCTCCATTTTTTAATGGCTGAATAGTATTTCATGGTATACATATACCACAGCTTGTTAATCCATTCCTGGGCTGGGGGGCATTTAGGTTCTTTCCACATTTTGGTGATTGTAAATTGAGCTGTGATAAAGTCTAGTGCAAGTGTCCTTATGACAAAAGGATTTTTTTTTTTTCCTTCTGGGAGATACCCAGTAATGGGATTGTAGAATGAAATGAGAGGTCTAGCTTGAGTTTTTTGATGTTTCTCCATACTTCCTTCCAAAATGTTTGTACTAGTTGGCAGTACCACCAGCAGTGCAAAAGTGCATTTCTTTCTCTCCACATCTGTTCCAGCATCTGCAGTTTTCAGATTTTGTGATGTGGGCCATTCTTTCTGGTGTTAGATGATATCTCAGGGTGGTTTTGATTTGTATTTCTCTAATAATTAGGGACGATGAGCATTTTTTCATATGTTTGCTAGCCATTTGTTTGTCTTCTTTAGAGAAGGATCTATTCATCTCTCTTCCCCATTGATATGTGGAATTGTTGGCATTTTTCATGTGGACTGATTTGAGTTCTCTATAGACCCAAGTTATCAAGCTTTTTTCTGATTCAAAGTATGCAAACATCCTTTCCCATTGTGTAGGTTGTCTATTTGCTTTGGTTGTTGTCTCCTTAGTTGTGCAGAAGCTTTTCAGTTTAATTAAGTCTCATTTGTTTATTTTTGTTGTTATTGCAATTGCCAGGGCAGTCTTCTACATAAAGTCTTTCCCCAGGTTGATATCTTCCAGTGTTTTTCCTATGCTTTCTTTGAGGATTTTTATCATTTAATGCCTTAAATTTAAGTCCTTTATCCATCTTGAATCAATTTTTGTGAGTGGGGAAAGGTGTGGGTTTAGAATAAATCTTTTACATGTGGATTTCCAGTTCTCACAGCACCATTTATTGAATAGGGATTCTTTCCCCCAGTGTATGTTTTTTTTGGTTTATAGAATTAGGTGGCTCTAAAATGTTAGTTTCATTTCCTGGTTTTCTGTTTGATTTCAAATGTCTATGTCTCTATATTTCTACAAATACTATGCAGCCTTGACCACGATGGCCTTGTAGTACAGCTTAAAGTCTGGTATGCTGATGCCCCCTGGCATTTTTTTTTTTTTTTTTACTAAGAACTGAATTAGCTATATGGGGTTTTCTTCTGGTTCTGTACAAAACACAGAATCAATTTTTGCAAGTCTTAAAAGAATGATGTTGGTATTTTAATAGGGATGGCATTAAAGCAGTAGATTGCTTTGGGAAGTATAGACATTTTAACAATGTTGATCCTTCCCAGCCATAAGCATGGTATGTTCTTCCATTTGTTAATATCTTCTGCTAGTTCCTTTCTTAGGGTTTCATAATTTTCTTTATAGAGATCCTTCACTTCTTTTCTTGGGTATATTCCTAGGTATTTCATTTTCTTTGAAGCAATGGTGAAGGGAGTTGTGTCCTTAATTAGACTCTCATCTTGGCTCTTATTGGCATATACAAAGGCTATTGACTTGTGGACATTGATTTTATATCCTGAGACATTACTGTATTTTTTTATGACTTCCAGGAGTCTTGTGGTTGAGTCTTTGGGGTCCTCTAAGTATAAGATCATATCATCAGCAAAGAGGGAGAGTTTGACCTCCTCTGCTCTCATTTCGATGCCATTTATGCCATTTATTTCCTTGTCTTCCCAAATTGTGTTGGCTAAAGCTTCCAGCACTATGTTGAATAGTAAAGGCAACAGAGGGTAACCTTGTCTGGTCTCTGTTCTAACTGGAAAAGCTTTCAGTTTTACTCCATTCAGTAAGATATTAGCTGTGGGTTTGTCATGGATAGCTTCAATCATTTTAAGAAATGTGCCACATATGCCAATACTCTTCAGTGTTCTAATTAGAAAAGAATGCTGGATTTTATCAAATGCTTTTTCTGCATCTTTTGAGAGGATCATATGGTCTTTGGTTTTGATTCTGTTGATATGGTGAATAACATTTATGTACTTCCATATGTTCAATCAGTCTTGCATCCCTAGGATGAAATCTGCTTGATCATAATGTATGACTTTTTTGATGATATGCTGTAATCTATTGGCTAGGATTTTGTTGTGAAATTTTGCATCTATACTCATTAATGAAATTGGTCTGAAGTTCTCCTTTTTAGTTGGGTCTTTTCCTGGTTTTGGTATCAGGGTGATGTTTGCTTCATAGAACATGCTGGGGAAGATTCCTTCTTCCTCAATTTTTTGGAATAATTTCTGCAGTATGGGAATAAGCTCTTCTTTGAAGATTTGATAGAATTCTGGTGTGAAGTCTTTCAGACCAGGGCAGTTTTTGTTTGGGAGTTTTTTATTGTTTCTTTAATCTCAGTGCTTGAAATTTGTCTGTTCAGGAGAACTATAGCTTCCTGGCTAAGTCTAAGGAGATGGTGTGATTCCAAATATTAATCCATTTCCTTCACATTGTCAAATTTATGGGCATGGAGTTTCTGGTAGTATTCAGAGATAATCTCTTGTATCTCTCTAGTATCTGTTCTTATTTCCCCTTTATTATTTCTGATTGAGGTTATTAGAGATTTTACTTTTCTATTTCCAGTTAGTCTGGTCAAAGTTTTATCTATTTTATTTATTTTTTCAAAAATCCAGCTCCTTGTTTTGTTAATTTTCTGAATGAGTTTTTTGTTTTCAATTTCATTGAGCTCTTCTTTAATTTTGGATATTTCTTTTCCTCTGCTGGGTTTTGGCTTATATTGCTCTTTTTCAATTCCATACAATGGCTTGTGAGTTTACTGATGCACTGTCTTTCTGGTTTTGGAATATAGGAATCTAAAGTGATACATTTTCCTCTCAGGACTGCTTTGTCTGTAACCAACAGGTTTTGGTAACTTGTGTCTTCATTGTTATTATGTTCAAGGAAGTTAATGATTTCCTCTTTTATTTCTTCTTGCACCCAATGGTCATTCAGCATACTGTTGTTTCATTTTCATGCCTTTATGTGGGTTTGAACATTTTTCTTGGAGTTGAATTCTACCATTAGTGCCTTGTGGTCTGAGAAAATACAAGGTTAAATTTCAATTTGATCAATTCTGTTGAGGTTTGTTTTGTGTCCCAGGATATGATCAATTTTGGAGAACATTCCGTGGGATGATGGGGAGAGTGTATATTCATTATCTTTGGGATGGAGTGTCCCATGTATGTCTATGAAGCCCAGGTGTTCTAGGTTATCATTTAAGTCCCTTATATCTTTGTTTAATTTCTTTTTAGAGGATCTGTCCATCTCTGTGAGAGGAGTGTTAAAGTCTCCTGTTATTATGGTGTTATAGGATATCATATTGAGCAGACTAATTACAGTCTGTTTCAAGAATCTTGGAGCATTTAAGTTGGGTGCATAAATATTTAGAATTGAAATGTCTTCTTGTTGTATTTTTCCCTTGGCCAATATGAAGTGACCATCTTTGTCTTTTTTGACTTTAGTTGCTCTAAATCCACATATATCTGAGAATAAGATTGCAACCACTCTGTTCTTCTGAATTCAGTTTGCCTGAAAATTGTCTTTCAACCCTTAACTGTGAATTTTTATTTTCTGTAGCGACAGAGTCTCACTTTATCACCCTCTGTAGAGTGCCATGGCATCACACATTAACTGTGATTTTTAATTTGTCTTTTGAGGCTAAGTGTGTTTCCTGCAAACAAAAAATGGATCACTTGTGTTTCTTTTATCCAATCATGCAGTCTATGCCTCTTCAGAGGGAAATTCAAGACATTAACATTTATTGAGATAATTTATAAGTATGGTAGTGTTCTTTTCATCTTATTTTGTGAAAGTCTATTGCTTAGTTTTGTCTTTTGCATCATTGTGAAAGCTAAGTTCTGTCCCTTTATTTCTTGGTGCTTCCTTTGCTGGTGGTCTGTCGTTATAGTCAATGTGTAGAACAGATTGAAGTATTTTCTGTAGAGCTGGTCTTCTTGTGGAAAATTTCCTCAATGTTTGCATATGAATAAAATATTTGATTTCTCTGTCAATTTTAAAGCTTAGCTAAGCAGGATATTGAATTCTGGGCTGGAAATTGTTCTGTTTTAGTAGATTAAAGGTAGATGACCACTGTCTTCTGGCTTAAAATATTTCATTAGAGAAGTCTGCATTCACCCTGATGGATTTCCCCCTGTAGGTTAATTGGATTTTACTCCTGGCAGCTTTCAAAATCTTTTATTTTGTCTTGACTTTGGACAGGTTCATCACAAAGTGTCTTGGAGAAGCTCTGTTTGAGTTGAGGCAACCTGGGGTCTGATATCCCTCTGAAAGGATTGTGTCAGAATCTTTGGTGGTATTCAGGAAATTTTCATTTATATTATTCTCTAGAATGGCTTCCATTCCTCTTGGACATTCTTCTTTCCCATCTGGGATACATATAATTCATAAGTTTGAATGCTTCAAAAAGTCCTATAATTCTGTCAGTGAACGTTCCACTTTCTCGCTCTTCTTTTCTGCCTCTTTAACTATCTGAGTTAGCTCTAGGGCTTTGTCTTCTAACTCTTGAGATTCTTTCTTCAGCATGTTCTGATTTGTTGTTGATACTTTCTATTGCATCTTTAAATTCCTTAAATGACTAATTTCTTCAGCTTTGCTATATACTTTCTATATTCTTCATATTCTTCATCTCTTATTTGATTCCTTTTTTGGATTTCCTTTTGGTTATTTTCCACTTTCTCAGAAATTTCCTTCACACTTTTTTGGTTATTTTCTACTTTCTCAGGAATTTCTTTTGTGATTTAGGTTATGTTCCACTTTATCACTATTTTCCTTCATTGTTTTCATCATCTGTATTTTATCTTCTCCTTCTGTCATTTCTAACATTTCTTTGTAGGTGGAATCCTCTGCAGTAACTACCTCATGGTCCCTTTGGGAGGTTGCTCTGAACTTGTTTTTGATGTTGCCAGAATTTTTCTGCTGATTCTTCTTCATGAATATTCTTTTTACCTCTTTTCTGGTCCTAATTTTCCTTTCACGTCCTCTTCCTATTTAATTTAATGTGCCATTGAACTAAGGTTTTGATGTGTTCTTTTGTTACAGGACCAGGAGGATGAGAAAATTGAAGATAAAGAAGAGAAAAAAGATTTTAAAAAAAGGAAAGAAAGAAAAAAATAAAAAATAGAAGGGAGAGGGGCTGAGTGAAAGGGAATATTGACAAAAAAAGAGGTGCAGAAAGAGGGAGACAACAGTAATAAAGGGGTGTACAGTAGCGTACTTTTTCCTGACCTGTAAGGAAAAAAAAATACCTCTAGGGTACTGCATTGAGTGGTTCCCTTGAGGTCAACACTTTTTTTCCAGCCTGTTCAGACATAGTACTCCACCTCCACCAAGTAGAGTGGAAAGACAAAAATACTATAAATCAAACTAAGACAAACAAACAAAAATACTTATAGGATAAATTGGTGGAAAAACTAAACAATATGGGCAGAAACACTAGCAAAAATGAAATTCTAATTGTTAAAGAAGGCAACAATGGAAAATTATATTTAAACTAGAAAAATGAAGAAAGAAAAGAAAGAAAAAGAAAAAAGTCCAAAATAAATGAAAAAAGAAAAAAGAAAAATCTAGAGGAAAAATGTTGAAAAAAGAAAGAAAGAAAGAAAGAAAGAAAGCCAAAATCAAAAACAAAGCAGTATATGTATCTTGCTGAATATTGTCTGGGCGACCAGTGATCTTCTGGAGTATGAGATGTTAATCACAATGCTGATACAGCTGTATGAGATGGAGACAGGAGGCCTCTGCTGATTTCTCAAACCCCACAATGTTGAGAGTCTAAATCTCTCCTCAGCTTGCTTAAAAGACACTTTAAGTCTTTAAACTTGGCTTAGCAGAAGCTTTCTCAGGAAGGCACTTGTCGCTGGGATCTCTCCTCAAGTGGCTACCCACTTATCCAGTGTCCCAAAACTGGTTTCACTCTATCCCCCGAGGGCTGAGGCTGTAGTCTGCCGAACACTGGAATCTCCATGTCTCAGTCCCTTCCTTTTGGCTACTCAGACACTAGATTACTGGCCCCGGGTATCCTAGCCCCATCCTAGTGCTGCAACCCTGAGGGTGGGACCTGCAGGCACAGCTCTCCCACATGGATGCCCATGCTCTGCAACCCCGAGGGAGGACCCTACAGGGGCAGTTCTCCCACTATGGCTATGTGGGAGGCCCACAGACCAACAATATTAACTCCATTCTGGCTCAGTGGCTCAGTCTGGGGCCCTAGACAATGCTTAAAATCATCCGCACTCTCACCTATGTTCTCCCAAGGTAGCTCAACTGAATGCCCAAGTCAAAAAAAAAAAAAAAAAAAAAAAACAGTCTACAGGTAAGTCCTTCCCTACTTGTAATTTCACTGTTGCTATAGTTATAGCTGCAGATGGCCTCCGACTGAACAAACACACACTACCACTTGCCTGTTCTCCAGTGCTTTTGTCCTCCTCGTGGGGTCCAAAAGTCTTTAACTGTCTCCCTGTGTCCCCAAAGAGATGTTTCTTGGCAGATCCCACCAGCAAGAAATGCCTTGAGTCTTCTCTCCCCAATCTCACTGTGCCCGGTTGCAAGGAAGCTGTTATTCAGCCACCATCTTGCTCCGTCCCCCCAAAATAACATTTTATCACAAGGACATTTGCACTAAAATGTTTATTGTAGCTCAATTCATAATTGCCAACACATGGAAGCAATCCAACGTCCATCAACCCCTGAATGGATTAATAAATTGTGTTACATGCATGCCATGGAATACTATTTAGCCATAAAGGGAAACTTTACATCTTTTGCATTTACCTGAATGCAGTTAAAACACATTCTTCTCAGGAAAGTATCACGAGTGGAAAAGCAAGTATCCAATGTGCTTAATACTAATATAAAGCCAATAGAAAAACAACTACACATACACAAGAGAAAAACACAAGTGTATTCAAGAGAGGGGGAAAGGAAAAGAGAAGAGGAAAAAGGATTGGTAAGCTCTAATGTGCACAGTGTAAGAGAATACAGCACAAACCCTGCATGAAGTGCAGAAACTTCAACTTTACTTTAGAAATGGAAACAATGTAACCTAATCATTTGTACCCTCATATTAATCTGAAAAAATTAAGTATGATATGATCAGATTAAAAGTTCAGCCATACAGCATTTCGAAAACATTTCAATAAAATTGAGCTTTAGGAGGTTCCATCTCTTCTGTTTTTACTCTGGGAGGGCTCCTGTGTCTCTGTCATGGCCTATGTCTCTCTGTGACCTGCAGGTACTGTGAGATCCATAGGAAGGCACCAGAACAACCCAGAACTAGGGAAATGGTACTATTAGCAATCAGGTATGTGGCCATACAATTCTCTATGGAAGAGTAGGAATGCTTGGACCTTGCTCAGCTGAATTTGTGTAGAAATATGATGTCAGAGAACAACAGAAACCTGGTTTCCCTGGCTATATCTTGTCATTACATTTAAGATCATTTGCAAGAGAGGGCCTAAAAAGATTCATTCCAAGAAGTGACACTCAGCAGTTATAAAAAGTGTAGGCTTGAGAATATAACCATAAGGAGAGACTAGAAAAGTGTCATGGAATGTGAAAAGCAGAAAAGCTGTTATAATGTATTTAACCAATGTTTCTTATATAACCACTGCAAAATCTTCCAATGTAATAAATCTCTGAATGTCTTTAGAAAACTGTTAAATCTAAGTTGACATAAGATAAAAACATATTGTAGAAAAACCTTTTAAATGTAAATAATGTGGAAAAAGCTTCAACCAATGTTCATAATATATTGTACATATTGTACTGATTGTACATAATATATTGCAAACATAAAGAATGTGCTAAAGTCTTTAAATCTTGTTTAGCTTTTTAGGGAGTATAAAAGAAATAACACTGAAGATAAAACATATAAAAGTAAAGAATATGCCAAAACCTTTAAACAGTACTCATTAAACATAAGAAAATGTATATTGGAGAGAAACCTTATAAATGTGAAGAATGCAACAAAGCTTTTAATAAGTCCTCAACTCTCACTAACCATATGAGAAAGCATACTGAAGACAAATCCCTGCAAATGTGAAAATGTGGCAATGTCCTTAAATATTACTCAAACCTAAGTATACATAAGAGAATGCATAATGAAGAGAAACCTTACCAATGTAAAGAATGTGGCAAAGCCTTTAATGTGTGTGATCAGTCCTTACTCAGCATAAAAATAATTCATAGTGGAGAAAGACCCTGCATATGTGAAGAATGTGGCAAATACATGAAATATTACTCAAGCCTAAGTAAACATAAGGTCATTCATGATGGAGAAAACTCCTACAAATGTGAAAAATGACATAAAGTATTCAAATGGAAGTCACAACTCACTGATTATAAACAAATGCATCCTGGGGATAAACCCAACACATGTGAAGAATGTGGTCATGCTTTTATATCTTCCTCAAGCCTTAATACACATATGAGAATTTATATCAGAGAGAAACCACACAAATATGAAAAATGTGGGAAAGCTTTTAACCACTGTTAAAACCTTACTGTACATAAGATAATTCATACTGGAGAAAAACCCTACAGATGTGAAAAATTCAATAAAGCCTTTAAAAAGAAGTCTATCTGACTGAACATAAGAGACTGTACTCTGGAGAAAATCCTTCAACATGCAAGGAATGTAGCAATGCTTTTACATCTTGCTCAAGCCTTAGTAGACATAACAGAATTCACATGAGAAAAACCATACAAATATAGGGAATGTAGCAAAGCCTTTATATCTTTATATCAAGCCTTAGTAAACATGAGAGAATGCATACTGGAGAGAAACACCACAAATGTGAATAATGTGGCAAAGGCTTTGGACAGCACCCACACTTAACTAAACTTATAAGAGAATTCACACTGGAGGAAAATCCTACAAATGTAAAAACTGTGGGAAAACCTTAAGTCAGTGCTCTTTCTCTACCATACGTAAAAGAATTCATACATGAGGAAAATTCTACAAATGTAAAGAATGTGGCAAGCCATTTAATAACCATTCAAATATTACTTTGACATCATAGAGTTCATCTTAGATAAAAGCAATGTAAATGTAATAATTTTTGAAAAACATTTCATAAAATTAAAGTTTTAGAGGGCATCAGAATATTTACATAGCAAACAAAAACATTACAAACATAAAGAGTGGTACAATACCCTTACTTACATCACCAAGATTGTTGTACACAGGATAATTCATGCTGGAAGGGAATCCTCCAATGGTTGCTCAAATTTTATTCAATGTAAGAGAATTTGGATTGGACAGAAAATCTGCTAATGTAATGAATGCAGAAAACATTTGTTAAAATACCTTAGACAATACCAGTTTATACTAAATGATTTTACAAGTGCAGTAAGTGAAATATTCATTTATTTATTTTTGAGACAGAGTCTCATTTTGTTGCCTTTGGAAGAGTGTAGTGCCATCATAGTTCACAGCAACCTCAAACTTTTGGGCACAAGCCAGCCTCTTGACTCATCCTCCCAAGTAGCTGAGACTAAATGTGCCTGTCAAAATGTCTGACTACTTTTTAGAGATGCAGTCTTGTTTTGCTCAGGATGGTCTCAAACTCCTGAGCTTAGGAGATTGGCTGCCCAAAGTGCTAGGATCACAGATGAAGTGCAATATTTAATTTAAAAAAATCAAGCATAAATAAATGTGACCGTATTAACAGTAGAAATCACTAACACCGTAAGATATTACTCTGGGTCAGAACCAGTGCTCCTGAAAGTTGGAAGGTATTGCTCTCACTGGGGTTGCTGAGGAAAAAAAGATATTAGTCTGATTAAAAATCGTATTCTAAAGTTATAATGGATCACTTATTTCTATATAGATCTAAATAGAGAAAGAGATTGATTGTTTGGGGGGATTGATACTTACATTCCAAGTGTACTTTTTTACACTAAAATAATTGTAGCATTTTTAGAAATTAAATACTGATGTAATTTAACTCCCACATTAATTGATATTATGTTTTCTAGTGTTTCTGTGAAGGCACATGATAGATTGTTGCTGTTAAATAAACTGGAATAGGGAAAGTGGGATTAGGAGGGATTGTGGATCCAACTAGATTAGAAAACACTTCACCCAAGGCTGCCCATTTTGCAGCTGCATCTGCAACCCAATGTCCTTGAGCTATTAGATCAGTTCCTTTCTGATGTCCCTTACAAAGGATGGCTGCCACCTCAGTTGGTTCCTGAATGGCTTCCAAAAGCACACCAATCTTCTGCCCATACTTAATTGGCATTTCTTGAGTTGTAAGGAATCATTGCTCTCTCCAAATTGATGTGTGGGCATGTAATACCAAGTAAGCATATTTAGAATGTATATAGATGGTCACTCTCTTAACTTTAGCTAACTCAAGAGCTTGGGTTAGGGCTATTAGTTTGTCTAATTGGTAGATGTATTTGCTGGTAAAGCCTAGACCTCCACCACTTCTAGACTCTTGGTCACTATTATGTAGCCTGCATGGTGTTCTCCAACTTTACCAAACTGTTGCCATCAGTAAACCACTAATGGACTTTAGGGATGGAAAATGAGGATAGATATTCCTAGGGGAATTTAGTGGTGGAGCAAGTTTCTTTATAATTATACACTAGCCTGCTTGGTTCCCTATTCTCTCTTCTGGAAGAAGAGTGGCTGTGTTAAACATTGGGCAGGTTTCAATCTTAAAGTTAGAATATATGTTTATATAAACATATCCTGAAATTTTAATAGGCAGTTTTCAGAGATCCATTTTATCCCCCCCTGCCTGGAGGAGCTTGGAGTCCTGACAGAATGTTCTAATAGTAAATTATATACCCATAATGAATTTGTAGCCTCTGGTAAGAGTAATGGTATGGCTGCTATCACCCTCAACTGGGCAGGCCAGCCTGCAGCTGTGGGGTACAAAAAATGATGGTGGTTTTTGATAAATAGACCACCTATAGTAACTGTGGCCCAAAAGTAGTATTAACTAACACCCTCATAGCTATTCCTTGTCGCTCATGAACATATAAAAACAAGGTACTCTGTGGATGTGGTAATCTCAGTGCTGGGGCTTGGAGTAAAGTTTTTCTTAACATCTAAACAGTCTATTTTTGCTCAAGTCCCCATATTATGGGGTCCTTATTGATGTTTCCTTTTAGACTTTTATAGAGGAGCTTATGCAGAAGCCCATAATTTGGTATCTAAGCTTAGCAAAACCCCATAAGCCCAAGGAAAAGGTACCTAAGGAGCTACGTGGCAGGGTCAAGTAGATAAACTATGGCCTGGATGTGCTCCAGGGATAGATTGAATTTTCCTAAAGTGAAAGCACACTCCACATATGTCACCTTAAGTTTATCCAGTTGGGTCTTAGGATGGGAAGCCCTCTATCCCCTGTTAGCAAGGAATCACATGACTTCAATGACATGTTCTCATGTCTCCTCAAAACTTGGGGATTAGATCATTAAGTCATTGGCATATTGAAATAACACACTCTGGTAGAGTTGGAGGTTATCTAGATCTTTCCCCAAGACATGTCAATAAAGATGAGGGCTTTCTCAGGGCTCTAACCTGTCAACCTGCTCCTAGGTAACTGATGGGGTGTGTCATGTAGGGGTGTCCATTCAAAAGCAAACAAATTTTGGCAGTCAAGGTAGAGTGTGGTGCAAAAGAGGATACCCCTTAAGTTTATTACATTGTAATAAGTGGTTTCTAGGGGAATGTGTACCAGTGATATACAAGGGTTGGGTACCACAGAGTGTAAAGGCACCACCACCTCATTGACTGTCCTTAAGTTTTACACCAAGTGGTAAGTACTTTCACTTTTCCAGATAGAAAAAATAGGGATATTAAAAGGAGAAAAAGTAGACTTGAATCCAGGAATTTTCTTTTAAAAGGCTGAAGGTCTGCTTAGGTCTCAGTCCACGAGGGATATTTTCTAATTCGTGGCTATGCCTGATGCAGTTTGAGGTGGACCATAACAGGCTGGGCTATTCTGGCATGGTCTAGGGAACCAGTGTACCAAACCACAACAGGTATATTTGCCTTCAAGTCCTATCCATCTTGACCTGAGACCTCTGAATCTGTTAAGAGGCCTATAAGGCTGGGTTCCTCCAGAGGGCAGAAAGAAACACACACTCGCAGCTTAGAAAGGAAGTAGTGTTAAAGCATGGTGAGAGGAACAAGTAGGAGTTAACAAAAATGAATGTTCAATGATCATGTCCTCCAGTGAATAAAGAAAAGAAAGAGTATAGAATTCTTTGGTAGGAAATGCAACCAGTGTAACATGGTTTCTTGTACCCTCATTGAATCCCCAACAATAAAAAAATAATAATAAAAATAAAAAAAAAAAGAATTCTTTGGTAGGGACTCTGGAGACTCTGCTCAACATACAGGATTGAGTGTTCAGTTTTTCAAAGAAGATGAAGAGGACAGAGTAGACAGCCTCTGTATCAGAAGAAAATGTCTTGGCCTGCCTGCCACAAGGAGTGTTACCCTGGGCTGCAGTCCAGTGATAGTCATCTGCCAGCAGACTGATGAGAGCAGGCTTTTTCATTGCTATACCATGATCTGGTCTGGTGACTGACTCCCCTCTGGGGACAGTCTCATAGGACAGAGTGCCATTAAAATGACCTGTTTGATGGCAATAGTAACAAGGCGACTTGTATGGCACCCTTGCCAGTGTAGTCTTTAGCCTAATGCTCTTCCTGTCAGGATATGGGACATTGAGATCTCTTCCATTGGTGGGTCTTGGGCTCTTAGTCCAGATGTTGGTGCTAATGTTGTCATTAACTGGGCATGTTTAGCTTCCTTCTTCTGCTCTTTCTCCCAAGCCTGAGACTCAAGTTCAGAATTTCTGTTATACAAAACTGAGTTAGCAACAGCCACCATGTCATCCATGGGGATGGTAGGATCCTGGACAAACTTCTTGAACTTTTTCCTAATATATGGTGCTGCTTGGGTTAGGAAATTATCTTTTAATCTCACCTGGCCCTCATAGGAGTTAAGATCAAGAGTGATGTGCATAGAAAGGCTATGGAGTTTTCCTCAGGCCCCTGGGTTATGGTGGAGACCTTGAAATTGTTGACTGCCCTTTTTTGTGGTGGCCTTGAGGACAGCCTAAACATATATTAGAAAGCATTGCTTCTCCCACTTCTCTTCTAAGGAATTATTACCACACCCTGGGTCAGTGGCGAGTACTGCTGTCTTACTCACTGGATATCTCGGATGTGAAAGGTGTAATCAGGTGGCAAAATTTTGTGCCTCTATTAACATTCTGGATTTCTCAAAATCATTTAAAACCTAGCTTATAATAACATGTACATCTTTCCAAGCCAAGTCATACGCTAGATACAAATGATAAAATGTCTCTACATACTTGCTAGGGTGATTCGTATAGCTCCCAAGATTCTATTTTATTTATTTTAACTCTAATAAACTAAAGGGGTTATGGACCAGGGTTGGTCCATACTCCTCCACTGCTTCTACCAGGGGTAGGAGCTGAGCTGCCTTTCCCCCTGGTGGATGTAGAGATTGCACCTCTCCTCATGTAGGGAACATTTCAAACCTCCCTAGGTATGGGAGAAGCATGAAACAAGTGGAAATCTTAGGAGGATCTCTAACCACCGTGGTCTTATTTGGCTCTAAACACCCCTTGCAACACTGACAATTTTCCCATACATAAAAGTAAGCTTGTGCATGTAGTATTTTGGCCCATTTTCTTTCTTTTTAGCAGAAGAGGTCAACTTGTAAGATGGTGGGAGATGATTTAGAGTTCCATGTTTTGTCCACTGTTATTTACTGTCCAGGTTGCCCTGTGCCTAGGTGCTAGGGTAGAAGAATACCAAACATTTCTTCTCCAGAGTGCTAGGATCAAATATCCCAAGTTATGAGAATGCACCCCATAGGTATGTTAGGATGGATTTTTCATCCCTGTGCACCATCTTAAAAGAGAGGAGCAAAGAAAAGAGGGGAAAGAGAAAGAATTTTCCAGCTGGGATCTATTAGAGTTAGATATGCTCAAATAACGACCCTGGCCATCCACATGAGTAACAAACAGGGAAAGGGAAGAGGCTAAACCTGCTGGGATCTGTTAGAGCTCAGTCATCTGGCCAAGGAACACAGGAAAGAAAGGGAAGATGCTATACCTGTGGGGGATATATTAAAGCTGGGTGTTCCCAGGTACTTGCCCAGGCTATTTGGCCAAAGTACTAATCTAAACATCTCCTTTCTGATAGGAAGAGAGGAAGTGTATGACACCTCAAACCTAAGAGCGTCTCATTTTTTAAGCACCAGAAAAATGCTATATATTGGTATCATAACTTGGTTTACTGTAAAAGTACTTGCATCAGCGATTAGGTGGCCCACCATGATAAGGGGGACAGACACGGGAGAAGGAAACAATGTTTAGCCTTAACACAGGAATGGACCATAATTTCCCTATCAGATATGAACCAAAAGTACATTGTCAATACCAATGCAAATACCCGAAGCATAAACATTACAGAGCAGAGTCCTGTCCCCCAACATGAAATAAAATGAGGGGAAGTTTTGTCAATGGGTTGAGCAAAATGACAGACTAGAGACATTTCCTCAGCAACCACTAGCAGTGAGATCAGGAAAAGAAGTCTCAAGTCACCTCTGGCTGGAGTGTCCTGCCCAGAAACATTGTTCTGGTGGCACGAGACAGAAGGGGACTCCAGGAGCCAATAAGGAGGTCAATAGCTGTGGAAGAGCATCACAGAAGGCAAGTAAGTGCCTGGATGCATGTAGAGGCTCTATGGCCCTCTGGTGGAGGCCTAGAGACAAGTAAGGTGGAGTGGAACTCCTATCGGGTTGGCTGGTTGCAGGGCACTGTCATTGTGAGAGGGCCACAGTGCAGGGTCACCCTATGTGCTGGCTCTAGCATGCCTGCTGAGATTAGGCAGCCATACTTGGGGTGAATTGGGCAGCTCCAGCACCTCCAGGAAAGCCCCTTTGTGGCCAACAGGCACTGTTTGGAAGGTCAAGGAATGTCTCCTAAGAAGTCTGCCAAGACGTTCAGGCTACAAACCCTGTGGGAATTGAATGCAAGCAAACCAATCAAGCCCTTCTTGAGAGCAAATAAATAAGGAAAATGAGACTGGGTTTCCTCAGCAACTAGAAAGTGGCTTCTGGCCCCCATCTTACACAGGAGAATCAGCCTACGTGTTTTGTACATCTTAAGGCCAGAGCATCCCCTGGTATGCAGGCAATATGTTGCATTATATATATTTTTTGCCTATCTTCTTGGAGTACCACAAGGAGTCTACACAATATATTGCATATATATAGACATAAAGGATTTTTTAAAAATTTTTATAAGCTTTTCATTTGATTTTTTTTTATAATTTTATTGAATCATAATTCTGTACATTGGTGCAATCAAAGGGCATGATTCATATACATTCAGAAATGTTTTGATCGTACTGTTACAGATAGCCTTCATGGCATTTTCTTGATCACTATATAAACACACTGATACTCTACATTTAATAAGCTTCACCAGTACCCTGCTAAGATGCACCGTAGGTGTGATCCCACTAATTGCTCTCCCTCCATCCTTCACCCTCCCCTCCCCTCCCTTTCCCCTTTCCCTGTATTCCTATGCTATAATTGGGTTTTAGCCTTCATATGAAAGCTATAAATTAGCTTCATATTAGGGTTGAGTACATTGGATACTTTTTCTTCCATTCTTGAGATACTTTGCATAATTGCTAAGTCATGTCTACATTTTTAAGCAGTTCTTGC
>CAUYON010061580.1:0-18176 GCA_963573935.1 Arctocebus calabarensis
TTTTATAGGTATTACATTAAATTTAGAAATTAATTTAGAGTAGATTCATATCTTTATGATGTCAAGTCTTTCTATCCAAGAATATGTCAGGCTATTATATTTGTTTAAGCTTTCTGTTGAGGCTTTAGTAATATGAAAATATTCTTCATAAAAGGCAGTACATTTATTGTTCTGTTTATTCTTTGATATTATTCATTACTCTTATAAATGAGTTATTTTCTTTCATTGTATCTTCTAACAGGTTTGTCTTTGAAATCAGTCTAATTCATGAGAACAGCAAAATATGTCTACTCTCAAGAGAGGACGAGTAAAAAACTACTAACTCTTTTCATTTTGTCCACAAAGATATATCCTAAATTATAGTTTTTTCATACTGGCATAAAATTTACCTTTTACTATAATTATAATTTGTGCTGTAGATTTGAATTAATAAAGCCTGATGAATATAAATGAATGACACTAAAGTGACAATATTTCTATACTATGTTAGTGTTATATATTATTTAAGCATTAATATCTAAGCCTAATTTATGTACCTATGAATATTTATGTGTGAAAATATATATACAAAAATATAAGCTAACACACATACAAAATCTATACATTATATCTTCTAAGTGAAAATATCTATCTTTGAGTTAATATTGTTCTGTTTGTTCTGGTAGGCACGTGATACATTTTACCAAAATCTCAGTATTACGTTTGTGGAATAAGGACTGCTTTGGAATAACTTTGAAGCCTGAAACAAGAGGACTCCCCTCAGTCATATATTTCAACACCAATTGTCTTTTACTGGTAGATCTGTTCATGGTATAAACTAGATACTTGTTGACTCTCCAAGAAATGGCTGGTTTGTGTCACTCCTCCCTGTAGTCTTTGGCAGAGTTTGATTATTCCCTTTCCAAGTCATGTCAGCTTCACTTTGTATTCCTCTTGAAGATAAAAGACTTTCTTGATGATGTGAGACAGTGGTCAAATGTCCTTGAGGGGAAAAATTCAACCAACCTGGAGTCTTCCCTATGAAAAGCTAAAGGGTTGGCTGAAGATAAGGCCTGTTTAAATCCAGATTCACAAATTCAGGGAAATGTAGTATGATGGACCCAAGGTCACTAAGACAGATAGGGCATGCATGAGATACTTGCCAGCTGACAGTCTTCTATTTCTCCTAACACTAAAAATACTCTGATGATGTCTTGACACAGAAATCAATGTTGTGCTGTAGGGTTTTCAAGGTCAGTTGGAAAGTCTGGACTGTGTGGCTGAAGTGCCAGGTGCTGAAATGTTGTTCATTATGAACATGAGCACCACCAAATCTGGAATGTTACCTTTACATTTTAGGATACATTTTTCACTAAAAATGATAGACATTAGATTCCAGGAAGGGTGGGCAGGAAGGAGGGGGAATGAAGACAGGCAGGTTAACGGGTATAAACATACAGTTAGAAAAAAGGTAAAAAGTTCTCCAGGTTGGATGTGTTGGGGTCCTGCCCAAGAGTAGCATCTGCTGAGATCTATGGAAACTTTCAGTGATTGACTGAAGAAATATAAAGGAAGGAGTGAAAGTAAAGAAAGACATGAGACAGAGTAGAATTAAAAGTGAGTGCTCAGGGATCCATTGCCCATTGTGGGAATCCATCAATGGCATTAATGTTGATATTTTGACCACTTCCCATGAATCATAAATGTTCTTCCCTTCTAGAATGGTGAATCCTATCAAGAAGGTTTTCAATTTACTTTGCCCAGATCTATCAGAGGAGTCACTATCATTGGCAGCTATGGCCTTTTGAAATACATGTATTTCTTAAATAATAAGATTTGAAAGTTCAAATTATTCCTTGATCCATGGCCTACAAAGTAGATGTTGTGTTAGTGGTCATGGAAATAATATTCAAATCCTTGTACATGATCAATGAATAGTAATATGTTCAAAGGAATCCTTTTTTCTGCACAGTAGGTTTTAATACGGTGCCTAAAATATTCAGTGAACCATGCTATGACAGATGTGTGTCATCTAGGCTTTGTTGTTCATTTACAGCGTGTAGGCAGAGTAGATTTAGCATAATTTTTAAGAGCCCTAGGATTTTCATAATGATAAGTGGGAACTGGCTTCAACTTAAAGTCACCAGGTGTTTTACCCACTTTGAAGAAAGTTAGTCTGCCCTTGGAAGCCAGGCATTAACTTCTCTAGCTATGAAAGTCCTAGATAGTAACTTTATTCAGTAGAAGGCTGTTTATTCTACACTGATCTGTTGTTTACTGTAGCCACCTTCATCATTGATCCTATCTACATCTTCTGGATAGCTTGCAGCGCTTCTCTGTCAACACTTGCTGCTTCAACTTACCATACTGTGGGGTTGGGTTCTTTCTTTAAACCTCATGTTCCAACCTCTGCTAGCTTCTAACTGTTCCTCTGCAGCTTCCTCACCTCTCTCAGCTTTTATAGAATGCAAGGGAGTTAGGTCCTTGCTCTGGATTAGGCTTTGCTGAGGGGAATATGGTGGCTGGTTTGATCTGTCCACACAGATCATTTTTCCATAGCTTTCTGATCATTTGTGTGTTCACTGAAGTAGTACTTTTAATTTCCTTCAAGAGCTTTTCCTTTGCCTTCACATCTTGGCTAATTGTTCTGTGGGAAAGGCATGGCTTTTGGCTCGTCTTGCCTTTTGACACGCCTTCCTCACTAAACTTAATCATTTCTAACTTTTGATTTAAAGTGAGAGATATGTAAGTTCTTTTCACTTTAGCACTGACAGGCCATTCTAGAGCCAATAATTTCAATATTATTCTTTCATGGAATAGGACCCAAGGAAAGGAAAGAGGCAGGGGAATAGCCAGTGGAGAAGTCAGGATGTGACTTAATCAATCATGTATTGATTAAGTGCACTGTTTTATACAGGCCTGGTTCATAGCTCTCCAAAACATTTACTATAGTAGCATCAAAGATCAATATTACAGATATAATAATAATGAAAAAGTTTGAACAATTGTGAGAATTAACCAAACTACAAAACAGAAACATGAGCACATGCTATTGGAAAATGGCTTGGATAAACCTGCTTCCTGCAGTTGCCACATGCCTTCACTGTAGTCAACCATGGAACTTAACTGATCAGGGACACAGAGGAAAGTAATGCACATAGAATGATTGATGAAAGGGAGACTGGTGCTCACTCAGGCACTCAGCAACAACCCACATTTATTGGGTGTTTTTATACACACTGATCAGATAAAAGTATAGAAATAGAAGAAGGAACAAACAATGATGAAACAGCAGAAGCTGCCATGAAAATTCTTTGTTCAGCACAGAAGCTGCTGTATACATACATATTTAATCTAAATTAAACATACTTTCTCAACATCATGCTGCAAGCTTAACCACAATAGTGTCTGGCTCTCTATACTGTCTGATAGTTCCCCAAAACTTGAATCATGGCCAGATTCTAAAAAAAGAAAATGACAGACAGTACCTTTTCCTGTAACCTCTGCAAGTGCCCAACCTCCAGCTTCACCCTGTGAAGTCCTCTGGTTATTGCCTTCTGTGACCATCTCAACTGAATGTTTTTGCTAAGGCATGTCCACAGAGAAAGAAATTTTTCCATCTTAGGGCAACGTTCCTCAGGGAGCACCTGAGGCCATGACACTTTCTTTGGTTGGGGGGCCGTTACCCCTCCATTCACTTTGTAAAAAAAAAAAAAATACAGCATCTGTGAAGTGCAGCAATGCATAGCACAGTAAAATGCGGTATGTCTGTATGTGCCAAGTATGTAGACATACTAAACTTGTTTTGGAACCATGTCTTGTTGAGGTTGTCAAGAATGCATTGTTTGGTTAAAGACATGGGTGGATATTTACATATAAAAGAGAAAATATTTTATCGGTGTATAATATGAACTAGAGACATACTGCATAACAAAACATCAACCTGGATCTTTTGATTCTGAAACACTGTTCATCTTCTTAATTTTTTAAGACATTCACTTATTTTTTTAGATGGTGAGAAAAGAAGCATTGCTTTTAGGCGTCAGCATATGCAAATCCATGAACTAGTTCCTCCCTCTGAAGTCAGTTCACATCCAATTCCCCAGCCAGATGACTGTTGTATTGCAGATCTGCAAGTGGTTGATAATAGGTGCATTAAATAATTTTTTGTTGGCTTGCATTAAGTGACTACTTTATTAGTGGTAAATTTCTTGATAGGACAACTTTTGTCTTGTTAAATCTTCAGCTTTTAGCAGAGAATTTTTCACAAGCACTCAAGTACTTTCTCAATGATAAACAGTGTTATTACTTGTTTTGAAACTTTGATTTCAAATAAGTTGTATATTTGAGGTTTCTTTCCATACTTGTGTTCAAATAATTTAAAAGCTCTTTCACTAGAGTAGCATTGAAAGTTTTGTAGCTCTTTTGTCTTCAAGTAAGAGTTAATCTTTTTTTTCTTTCATGCTACAGTCTTTCTCTATTGCCCAGGGGGTGCAGTGGTGCAATCATAGCTCACTGTAGCCTTGATCTCCTGAACTTAAGTGATCCTCCTGCCTTTGCTTCCCAAGTAGCTGGAACCACAGGCTACCAATCCTGGCTGTTATCTTTTCCAGAACCTGTATTACTTCATACTTCTGTCAAATTTTGGTTAGACATGAATAGATTTGTAACTGGATTTGAAATTCTTGTTTCCTTCTCTAGCTTCATGTTTCTCTTTCCTTAAAATTAGAATCACATATAAATTCTATTTAATTGAAACTTCAGAAAGCCACCTAAAGAGAGGGCACTATCTACATAGTGAGGATGTAAAGATAAATAAAATAGTGTTGCTGCTTTTGAGAAGCTTGCAGTTCAATCATGTAGTTGAGACGAGAGATACGCAAATGCCATTAAGAAAGTGGTAAGGGGTTTAAAGGAGGGTGCAAGCAGTAGTGACAGCCTCTGCAGTGCCAGCTGCAGAAGCAATTTGAACTGTAGAATACACTAATGCAAATACTTGATGCAGATAACTATTTATTTTGTAGGTGAGACAGGATATAGGGGATTTTTTTTTCAGTTTATTATCTCAGTATAATAATCTTAAAAAAAGGTTCCAGTTATATTCTCTTTGCTTATTCTCACAGTATACCTGTAAATATGTACCTGTATTTATATAGTTACCTGACCTTAACCATGAAATATCTTGAAATGATTATCTAGGACCTTTCAAATGGTGCCTTACTGTTATTGAAGGAGTTAATTGGGCTGCATAATTTTTTTATTATTATCTTCTTCCCATTAGTTTACACATGCACGTTTTGTTGGTATTCATTCCTTCACTTCTCGGACTGCAGTTGTTTACCCACTATTCTCCAAACCTAGATGAGTGAAAACTTTGGTTCTGATAATAGCAGGGACAAGCTGTATCCAGCCTCATTTATTCTCCTCCATGGAAAATCTCTCTTAAAAGCAGACCTGGTTTCAGGCTTCATCTTTCCAGTATGAAAGTAGATTATGTCATTTTTATGTAGTACCAATCTATTTGAATACTTGTAGAATTCCCATAGTTTGGACAAATGTTGATTCTGTGAGAATGAATGAGTTCCAGAATGAAGAGGTTTTTTTTTTTTTTTTTTTAAATTATAGTTATTGTGAAAATTAGAGCATTACTGTGTATTTTCCTTCTCTTTAGGGTGGCAGAGTAGTCAGTTAGATAATACAAGGTTCGTTAGTGTACAAAAGGTTGCTTAGTTGCTTATTTCTCTTAATGTTGTGAATTTTGGGCTACACCTTCAGTTTTCTGAACTAAAGAACAAGAGAAAGATAAGGGTAAAGTGAGAAGAGAAAAAGAAAATAAAATGATAAAGAGGAGAAAGAAAAAGGAGAGGGTAAAAGGAAAGAATTGATGAAAATGAGCAGAAAAAATACAGTAAGAGAGAAAGAGAGCATCAGGAGAAATGATGGTGTTTGGCAGAGTGCTTTAACCACACCTGCAGTTCTAAGAACTGGGGGTGGATTGGGGGTGGGGGTAGAGGCCGGGCAGGTTCCTGGAAGTCAGGAGCTCCTTATCATCCCTGGCAAAAGCAAGACCCCCGTATCCCCTAACTATACAAAGATATCAGCAGTATGTTTCAGTGAGGACCTACCAATACCTTCTAGAAGGACACCCTAGACCTTGAACTTGTGGCCTCCTTGAGCCATATGAATGCTATGACCCCTGTTCAGACCAGTGTTATGACTCCCTAGCCCTCAGAGAGCAGGAAAAAAGGCAAATATACTAAGAATAGGTAAAGAAATTTAAAAATCCTGTTTTATAAGATAAAGCAGAACAAAAAAGGGATGTCTTAGCTGTTCTGTGAGAAATTTATGTGGGAATGATGAGAAATGTAGAAAAAAGTCTACCAAAAGAAAGAAAAAGAAGAGAAAAAAATAAAAGTAGAATAAAAGGGATTGAAATGGGTAACAAAAATGTAGGCGCCGCTATTGAAAAAAGTTACAAATAAAAATATAATACAACCCCCCCCAAACTAAATAATATATTTAGTTTTAGTTAATAATATAACACTACCAACCAAAGAGTAAAAGAAGAAAAGGAAAATAATGTAGGAGAAAAGAAGCCAAAAGTGTAATAGTCAATGTCTGTGTGTTTGTGTTTATGATTTTGTATATATAAAATGTATGCAAATATAATATATATTTATATATAATATATTATTTTACATAATATACATAAAAAATTTATACATTTATATATACATGTACATATATATAATATATTCTTTATTATTCGATTTTATATCTTGCCTGGATCCCAGGTGTTAAGAGATGGAGAACAAGATGAAAGACCATGAAGCTTCATTGGTGTGATGGTTGATTTTTTGTCAACTGGGCTGATTCATGGAGTACCCAGACATTAGTCTGGTGCATCTGGGGGTGTTTCTGGATAGGATTTGAGTCAATGGACTGAGGGCAATGGGTTGCCCTCCCGGGTGTGAGTGAGCCTCATTCAACCATGGGTGGACTGAATAGAAATAACAGGTGGATCTAAAGAAGACAGACAAATGGCTAGCAAACATATGAAAAATGCTCATCATCCCTAATTATCAGAGAAATGCAAATCAAAACCATCCTGAGATACCATCTAACCCCAGCAGGAATGACCCACATCAGAAAATCTCAGTATCTGCAGATGCTGGCATGGATGGAGAGAGAAGGGAAGACTTTCACCCTGCTGGGGGGACTGCAAACTAATACAATGTTTTTGGAAGGAAGTATGGAGAAATCTCAAAGAACTCAGGCTAGACCTCCCATTTGATCCTGCAATACCGTTACTGGGCATCTATCCAGAAGGAAAAAAAGCTTTTTACCATAAGGACACTTGCACTGGACTGTTTATCGTAGCTCAATTTACAATCGCCAAAATGTGAAAACAGTCTATATGCCCACCAACCCAGGAAATGCCATGGAATACTATTGAACCCTTAAAAAAATGGAGACTTTATAACCTTTGTATTAACCTGGATGGAAGTGGAACCCATTATTCTTAGTAAAGCATCACAAGAATGGAGAAGCATGAATCCTATGTACTCAATTTTGATATGAGGACAATTATTGACCTAGTACACAGTGGTGGTGGGGGAAGGGAGAGTAGAGGGAGAGAGAGAAGTATGGAGGGGAGTGGGAGAAAGGAAGAGCAGAAAGAGGGAAGGAGGGAGGGGGTGAGGGGTCTCAGTGTGTGACATACCTTTTGGGGGCAAGATATAATTATAAGAGGGACTTTACCTAACAAATGCAATCAGTGTAACCTGGTTTCTTGTACCCTCAATGAATCACCAACAATAAAAACAATTAAAAAACAAAAGAAATTTAAAAGAGAGATGGAGAACACATGCTAGATTTCCTGTACGTGATGGGGGTTGGAAGTCACTCTTAGTTGTAAAGGAGACTGGGTTTTTGTTTTCTTGACTTCTTTGCCCTATATTTGTCAGCATTCAGTCCCCATAGGACTGGGGTCTCTTAGTTCTGACTAGACTTCCCAGGAGTCCCATCCAACAGTGCTCCCTGAAAACAAAGTGGCCCTCCTGAGGGGTGTGGTGGCCACTCAGATCACCCCAAAGATGGCTGCTTGAGCTCAGTAGGTTTTCCAGAGCTAGTCATGAACTAGGACCTCACGACCATTCCTCTCACATGCAACTTCCTATGATGGCAGCCCCCCAGCAGCAGCCAAATCAATGGGAGAACCACCATGCCCAGCATTAAACCCCAGCCACAGGATACTATTTGAGTTTACTTTCTGCTCCAGTGAGAAGCCCAGTCCAAAAATCAAAAAACTATAGCAAAGCCCTTTGCCATTCCCAGTCCTTTCTTGGAGAGCTGGCCAATTTGCTGGCTTCTGTCCATACCAAGCACCTTGATATCTGTTTTGGTTTTCCTCAGCTCCAGATCACATTGTTGGCTCCTGAAATCTCCTGCTACTTTACTGTGCCCCTGGAGTGATGTTTCTGGGTAGATTCTCCCAGCCAGAGGTGGCTGCACTCCACTTTCCCCGTCTCACTATAAGAAGATGGTAAGGAGATGTCTCCAGCCTGCCACCTGCTTCACCTTTGATTGTCTTCAGTCTTCTTCATCGTAAAACCTGGAGTTTGATATCCTGGAGTAAGTTTCATCTATGAAGAGAAATGAAGACTTTTGTAGACACCCTAACACTGAGGTAATTTGTCTAAACCAGACTTTCCCTGCAGGAAATACTCAGAACTGCATTATCATAGATCAGCGCAGTAGACACCCCCCAGTCAAACTCCCAAAAGCTAAAGCTCAGAGTTCACATAAAACCATAGCACAAGAAGTAAAACAAAGCAACAAGGTACTATCCAACAGGATGAACAGAACAGCGTCCTATATGTTGATTCTAATAGTCAATGTGAATGGTCTGAATGCCCCCCTTGAGAGACATAGTCTGGCTGAATGGATGAAAAAATACAAGCTAAATATCTTTCTTCTTCAGGAAACACATTTAACCTTTAAGGAGTCACATAAACTCAACATGAAGGGATGGAAAAGATATTCTATGGACACAGAAACTCAAAGAAAGCAGGTGTAGCCAATAGTAAATAAAGACAAAGATGGTCATTATATAGTGGTAAAAGGATAAATTCAACATGAAGACATAACAGTTCTAAATATGTATGTATAGGGTTAGAAGACTACCCTACATAAGCCACACAAAGGCAAGCCTTTAATGGATGAAAATGGCTTTTGCTAATTTCAAGAAGCAAGAGGGCTGGGCTTCCCCTGAAGTGTACACACAGAGGCTGTTTGTCCGGAGATAAAAGTCCATAAAACAGTGACTCTGAAAGCATGCTTCCATTAAGCCCTGGAGGTTAGGGGCTGACAACCCCACCCCTGGTGATACGGATCAGAGGGTGACTTATGTTTTGCGCATAATGTCCTAGGGCTTATAGAACTCTGCTCTAGAAAAACAAAGTCATAAATCCATTTTGTGTTAACTAAGTGTGTGCTTGGAGGGACTTCATTCCCCAATTCCCTACAGCTCTTCATGATCTTTATTTTGTTCAAAAGCTGATGCATGTCGGAAAAGAATGTAAAAACAGAAAGTAAAGTGTTGATTTGTAGACTGAATGTTTTTCCACAAGTTAATTTTAGCTAGAAGAAGTTACGTAATGGTAAAAGGCTATAGATCGTAAGATTAAGTGTGTACGTGACCACCAGTGTATATAAGGTGGTCCAGAATAAAGATGATTTGCTACACGCCATCTAAAGTGTGTGTAGTCTGTTTCTTGCATACCCTAATAATTACAGGTGTGAGTCTACACCTGAGGCAAAGCTACTGTCCCTCCCGTCTCCATTCCCGCAACAGTATGCACCTAACATGGTAGCATATTCATTCAGAAAGCAAACCCTATTGGATCTAGGCAAAGAGATAAATAGCAGCAGTATAATTTCTAAGGACTTCAACACTTCACTGACAAAACTGGACAGATCATTCAAGCAGAAAATAAACAATGACTGGTCTTGAATAGGACTGTAGAACAAACTGGTCTACAGACATTTATGGAATATTTTGCCCCCAAACTCCTGAACGTACTATTCTTCTCATCAGCACATGGAACATTCTCTAAGACTTATCTTGGTTTATGCCATTAAACACATCTCAACAAATAAAAAACGTGGAAACCATACAATGAATTCTCTTGGGCCACAGTTGAATAAAATTGGAAATCAACTCCAAGAGAAACACTCAATTCAGCACTCAAGACACAAAGTGATGGAATGGCAAGGCTGCTGCTGAATGATTGATTATTAGGTTAGAAATGAAAGTAACAAGTAAATCACAGGGTTCCTTGATGTGAATGTCAAAGAGCATATAAGCTCTCAAAATCTATGGGATTCAGCAAAAGCATTTCTAAGGGAAAAATTCATAGCCTAATATGCCTACATCAAAAAGACAGCAACAGCACACATTAACAATTTAATGACTCATCTCCAGGAACCGAAAAAGGAAAGGCAAACCAAACCCACAGCCAGCAAAAGAAAAGAAATACCTCAGGTCACAGCAGAACTAAACCAAATGACAACCAAAACAACAACAAGAAAATGCAAAGGATCAATGAAAGAAAAAATATATCCTTTGAAAAGATAAACAAAATTGATAACTTCTTTCTCCATTAGCCAGGAAGAGAAAAGAAAGCACCCAAATGAGCTGAACCAGAAATGAAAAAGAAGATACTATAGCTGATCCCACAGAGATACAAGGTATCATCTGAAAACACAATTGGATGATAATATTTCACATTTATACGAAGCCCGTACACTGTACCCCATGACTGAACTAATGTACACAGCTATGATTTAATAAAAAATTAAAAAAAAAAAAAGAAAATGTCTATGAACATAAACTGAAAAATGTAGAAGCCATAGACAAAATCCTGGAAATGCATAGCTTATCAAAATTCAATCAGGAAGAAGTAGAACTTCTAAACAGACCCCAAATGAGCAACTAGATCAAAATAATAATAAAAAAATCTTCCACTAAAAAAAGCCCTGGACCAAAGGTAGTCACAGCTGAATGGTATGAGACCCAAAAAGCAGAGCTAGGACCCATACTGTGGAAATTGTTCCATAACATTTAGAAGGAGAATCTCCTCCTCAACTCATTCTACAAAGCCAGTGTCCCCTTGACAACAAAGCCAGGAAAAAACACAACAAAAAAGAACATTACAGACCAATGTCCTTTATGAATATAGATGTAAAAATCCTCAAAAAGAATTCTGCCAGACGAGATTTCCACACTTTATATAACAAATAATCCACCCTGACCAAGTAGTCTTCCTCCCAGGGATGCAAAGATGCTTCAACACACATAATTCAACAAAAGTGGTTCATCACATAGAACCAAAAACAAAGACCATATGATCATCTCCATAGATGCAGAAAAAGCATTCAACAAAAACCATGTTAAAAACCCTCAACAAACTAGGCATACAGGAAAATACCTCAAAAAGATAAAAGCCACATGTCACAAACTTGTAGCCAACATGATCCTCTTTAGGTATGTCCAAAGTCTATGTTTCATTTAAAGCTTTCTTCACTTTCTGATTTTCAAAAATCAACATTGTTGATGATGATGATGATGAAGAAGCAAATGTTCAATGAGCTCTGACGGTATGCATGTAGCCACCTACACAGTCAAGAGACAGGGCATTTCCATTGCTACAGAAAGTGCTGTTAGGGGTCTCTACAGTCCAAACACCCTGTTCGCACATATGGCCAGATGTAAACACTGCTGTGCTTTTTGTCACTATAGGTCAGTTTTGCCTGTTCAGGTATTATTTTCTAGGAATAAGTTCTTTATCAATTTTTAAAAAATGGTCTAATTGTATTTTCTAAGATTAATGGTTTAAGCAATAACATCTAATATATCCCTTATTTTGAGCGTTGAGATATTTAATTGCTATTCCTGAAATACATTAAAAAAAAAACATACAGAAAATACTAGCTTGAAGGATTGCCATATAAAATGGGCCCCCAAAATTGGACAGGGCCACTGAGTCAGGCATCCTACAGTTAGGCTCAGGTGGGAGCTACCATAAAGACCATGCCATAGTACAGACTACATCTAAGGGAGACAGAAAATCAGAATAACTTGGGACAAGAATGAATCAAGGGGAGAGAAACGAAGAATGCTTAAATCAATGATATAGCAGCATAGTATTTTCTGCCACTTTATCTTAGAAGAAAATAGAAGCTGAGGCAAAGCAAGTGGGAGCTGTAGGAAAGCTCTCCTGCTCAGTTGAAAGACTAATTAATAGGGGTATTTTCAGACAAAATGGTGAGGCCTGGGCCCAACTGTGTCTGGAGAGAAGGCATCATGAGTGTAGGTAACACTAAATTAACTGGAATTGCTCACTGTCCAGAGGTCACTCAGGCAGTGGCCAGAAGTAGTCATCAATGAAGATGCTGTTTTACCCCTAGAGTTTTTACCTCATTTCACTCAAATTTTCATACACCACTCATTTCATTCCCATCAAAATATAAACTGGCCTAACTCCTCACAAAGTGAACATCTACAATGTGCTTGATAATGTTGAGAATTTTTCCAACCCTCAGTGCAAGTTCTGTTTCATCTCCACTCTGATCCTGGTCACTGCATGATGGTATGAGGTCAGTAGGGATGGGCAGCAGGAATTCCTATACTGAACAATGCATAGAGAAGTATTATTTTCTGGAAATAGGTTATTTATTACTCTTTAAAAAAATATAGTGCAATGATATTTCTAAAGAGGATTAATGGCTCAAAAATCACATCTAATATATCCCTATTTTGCACCTTCAGATAGTTGTCATTGACTACACAAATGTTAAAGAAGCACACAGAGAATGCTGGTATGGAGGGGTGGTGCTGGGTTATTATTAGTCTGAGGCATCTTCAGTGCTGCAGTTGGCCTTGTCTGTAGCACATCAAAAGTGCTGAATGTCTCTCTGCATCTGCAGGATCCTGAATCTTGCTGTGAAGAGGTAACAACAGATAATGGTCATTTGCTCTGGTGACCACTGAGACATGTTGACTTGTTATCCCTTGCTATTTGGCTATGTCCCTGCAACCTTTCCTCATCTGACATCCTGCCCCCCTGGAGACTGTCCTTGATGCACTTCAGTGATTAACTGCAAGTGGAGCCCCTCACAATGCTGCAAGGGCTCTCTTGCCTGTCTGCCCGGGCCCTCAGATTCCCCAGTTTTCTATTTCCATTTGTAAACTCCATCTTCCTCCATGTTCTTTGAACAAAGCCCTTGAAAAGCATTCCAGGGGAGCTGTGGGGTAGATTGGTTAAAGAGACATTGAGGGAACTCTGAGGAAGTACCCACTGTGCCAGCCAACAGTGCATGAAATGCTGCTGAGAGCAGCTCTGCCTGTCTGATGCCCCCTCGAGGGAGGCAGCTACACAATACTTCCAACCCTTCTGTCTCATGCCCTGGCTCCTGGGCTGCTCTGCCACAAACAGACTTTACACAGAAAACTAGAATGGAGAAGTTTTGGACATATTCATGACAGGAGAGGAGATTGCAAACCAGGGATTCCAAGTTATCAACCCCCAAATACCAGAATTCAACTAAACAAGTTTATTAACAGTCACTTGGCTACTTAAAGACAGTTTTCATTGTTCAGTATTTTTAGGGGAAAGAGAAGTGGGAGGGAACAGTTTTGAGGTTATAGGGAAGGGTATCTAGGTTCTAAAGGAGTCTCTACTGGCAACAACTAAATATCCCATGAAATACAGGAAGAGTAGGATGTGGACACAAGAACATAGGTGGCTACCAGCAGTGGCCCTCGGGTCCAGAAAGGATGAAGGGAACATAGGGTCTGCTTACATCCAGCCCTACTCTGGATATGAAAGAAAAATCCAAGGTCAGAGAGTTTTCACTTGGGAGGGGTATATCCCTTTCCCTCCCCAGTAATCTTTCATTGAAGGAAAGGTGAACCAACCCCTGCAACAAAAGGGGTAAAGACACGAAAAAGAGGAAAGTCTTTCAGTCTCAGGACCTGGGAAATTCCAGCACATTCCTCATCTTCCACACTCTTGTGATCTCATGCCCATCAATGCTCAGTGGCCGGGTTTCCCCTTTCTGTATCCTTTACTCCCTGGCCCTGACACAGCCAGGATTGTCCATCATGAGAGTGCCCTCTCTCTGTCCTTCCTTCCTTCTGCCATACCCTTTTGCAACTGCTCCCTGAAATGTCTATTATCACCGACTGCTCCTGAGTGCTAGAGGAACCAAGTGGAGGAGTCTGGGCAGAGTCCAGTTTGCCATGCTCCAGCCTGTGTTGAGAAAATAAAGAGGTGCGGCATTGACTCAGGTCATGAGAGGTGACATCTTACCAGTAACCTGCCATGGAAGGCAGCACCGGGAACTTCTACCAAAGGCAGTTCCTTCAGTGCCTTTTTCCATATAAGGAGTGCACTGCCAGATAAGTTTCCTCTAGCAGCAGTGACAGGTGATAATCACTGCTGGGAAGGGACTGCCTGCTACATACCAGGTGCTGGGTTGGGTGTTTTATGTACATTTAATCCTCAGGATTTAAGGTTGGTATTATTACCTTCAAAATGGTAAGGCTTACAGAAGATAAAGGACTTGCTTATGGCAGCACAGCCAGTGAGTGGCAGTATCTAAATACCCAGGTTTGTCTTTAAGCCTCATCCTCTTTCTTTTCAGTACATTACACCTTACTTGGAGAAACTCACTATTATTATTATTTTTTTTCCATTTACTAAAGGCTATTAGGCAAAAGTAACCAAGAAGGATTTTTGTGGGGTTCTTAGATAAAACTGAACTGGCGGCCCTGCTGTTTTCTGCCTCATTTTTTGCTGAGTTGCTTATTTTTTAGTACTGGAGCTTCCACGTTTAATGGAGAAGCTGCCATTCTTCACTCAATGGTTTCTGACAAACTGAAAGAAAGGAGCAGCTTGTGACACAGCATGTGTGCTGAAGCATTTGCCTATGGGGATGTGCTTCCTTCTAATTGGAGTAGGGAGGATGGAACTCCTTCCTCTCCTCCTCACCTAGGGACATCCATTAGCCTCATATTCCTGGGCTTTCTCTGAAGGTGACATTCTTTCTCCGGGACAGAAGGAATACCTTACTCTGATTTATGAGTCTAGGAAGAGAAATAGAATGTGCTTGGCCTAGCTCCTGCCTGCTGCCCTCTTAAGAGCCGGGCTGACTGCAAAGCACAGCTTGTGTGTCTATTCCTCCACATAATAACCTTTTCAGAGGTGGCCTTAATCTGGAACTGTAAGGTCTGTTACCCAGGAGGTCAGGCTGCTGAAGGCTGAGATGGCTATAGGTACTGGTGAGGTCAACTGGATTGGCTGCTTTTAATCTGGAAGGCAACTGAGTTCCACATGCACTGAGGAGCACATGTGAAGTCCTAACATGAAGATGGCAGTGCCTGGCCTGGGTGGGGAGCACTTCCTTTTTAAAGATACCCCAATTTCCATTCCACATCAAGCCCAAAGAGGGAAATGCAGCGGGTAAACTTGGATTAACACAGAATACCCATAGGCTTGGGGAACCACTTGCAGTCTCAGCTAGCTTGGGAGAGGTTAATCATACACGGAGGAGATTAACCTTCCCATAGGGCAGGTTTCAACAGTTCTAAACACTTTCACAATGAGTGGAAGAGAGTGAGCCACAGGCACACAGTCCTGCAAAAGGGCAGAGATGGCAAGACTTACAGAAGACCATGCTGTTTCCCACAGGGCCAACCTCTACATTTCACACCAAGGGCCAAATGGGTAATGACAATTCAGAAGTTGTAAATATGCTGGATAAGAAAAGAAGGCATCTCAAATACAATCTACTCACTGGGGCTGCCACCCTGACAACTAAAAATACGTCAAGAAGGCAATGCTATCACAAATGTCTGTGGAAAACACAGTATAATGTAGGTGGCTTTTCCTCCACAGATATAATAAAAGTGCCTGTTTTTAAGGTTTCTTTCCATGTCTAGGCACTTCTAGCAGCAAATCTTGTAGTTACTCTCTCCTCTCTCATGCAGAATGAGTCTCTTGCCTCGGGTGAACTGGGAGTGAGGACCTAGGGATATATCAGTTGTAACCTTCCAAACCACACTTGGTACAAACTGCACCCCAGGAAGCCCAATTCATTCTATTACTCCAGCCCTCTATTCTGGCAAGAGCAGGTTCTTCTGCAAAGAAAGCCTACCCTTGTGCCACATGGGCTGGGAGTAGGAAGGGAAGTTCAGGGTCAGGAAGTGCACTTGCCAACAAATCAAGAGCTCTTAGCTTTGCAAGGGAGTCTTTAAAACCATCATATGTTTTACTCTTTTAAAGATATTTCAGTTGATTCAGATCTCAGACGGGGAATGAGATTGCCACATATTTGTCCCTCTAAAGACCCTAACACCTTGGTGATACAGTTATTGTTGAGATGTAATAAGATATCTTTCATAGCTCATTTCATATGAAGTAAGCTGTCAATCAATGGCAGATATCATTATTCTCTAAGAACAACTGTTTTGGAAAGTGTTGGCCCTTCTAGACTGCCCAAGGATCATGTTCTCTTGGGTGACCACAATGACCCCAGACTCACTGCAGGACTTTTCTTGGGATGAGGGAAACACCTAATCCCAAGTCTGGCCACTGAAATGTACACAAAAGGGTGAGAAGTGAACAGGGGGCACCTCCCTCGGTCTTTACCGCCTGATGTGTTCCTCAGTCATGGAGAGGGCATTCTCAGCAGCCACCCTCTGATTCTCAGCAGTCACTCTCTGGCTCTCAGCAGCTACTCTCTGGTTCTCAGCAGCCACCCTCTGATGTTGTTCTACTTCCAGCAGCGTCCTTAGTTTGTTTACTTCCCCTTTTGTGTTGCACAGCTGCTGCTGGGATTCGGAAAACCTTCAGGATAAAAGGGAAACAATCAAAATCACTATATGGAAGATGCAGTTGCTAATACAAGGAATTCCAAGTCTTCATAAGGTTATAAAGTAGAACAATTTACAGAAGCTTGTGTGACCATGAAGAATATCTGAAAAGCATAGCTGTGGAGAGATTACCTGAAGCTGCAAAAAATATCTTAAGAGATTTGAGGAATTATCTTTCATTTTAATACCAGAATGTTTATTAGTGGCATATGTATGTGAGCATTTCTGTTTTTGCTATACAATCTTTTCATATATGATTGTTAGTTATTGCTACTATTTAATCTTAGCCCTCACTTATGTTAGGCCAGTAAGATAATGAGGAGTTCAGCACAATCTAGATTACTGTTCATTTTTTTCCTTCCCTTCTTCTTTCCTTTCTTTCTCTCTTTCTGCCTTTCTTTCCATTCCTATTTTTTTTTTTCATAAGAGACAGGGTCTTGCTCTGTCAACCAATCTAGAGTGTAGTTTTGTGACAGCCTCATTCCTGACCACCTCAACTTCTGTGCCTGTGGAATATGCTGCAGGGTGGAGAGGCCCCATCTCTACCTTTGCTGTAGCTCTTGGAGTTCTTTAAGATGACTCTGTGAGGGAACTCCGTTGTCTTCCTGCGGAGCTACCCGAGCAGCATCAATGTTTCGTGGCCCCTGAAACAGGAATAGGCTTAGTAATCCAGTGATGAAAGCTCTTAAAAAAGTGCACTTGCAGAAGACAAGAATTCATTTAGTATCAGAGAGAATGAGAAACCCTGCAGAAGACTGTCCCTGCTCTGAATTCTCAAGCCAACATTTAGATGGGAGAAACTTTTGCTCTAACTTATATAAAACTCTCAGCATAACTAGATTTTTCTCCCAGACTCGCATTCTTGAATTTGTCCTCTTAAATGTTGATAGCCTTACTGCTCTCTGCTTTTGCCTGTTTTTTCCAGATGCTACTCTGTTCCTTCTCTGCTTCAAAGCACCCCAGACTCCTTATCCTCCTTCCTGTAATATTCACCTCTACACCAATTCCTCCATCTCTTCCAACTTTAGCACTGCCTCCTCTATACTGCTGTCAAGAGGGCTGACTGCTGTGTTTCTCAGATCCAAATCTTCCCACTGTTTTCTTTATCATGTCAAGTAAAACCACCACTTTTCTCAGTTTCAGAGTTACAAAAACCATGGTCATCCTTGTTTCCCACTCTCTGGTTTCTCTCTGAGCTTTTCACTGACCTTTATCCTCTGAGTATCTTACGTCCAGAAGTTTTCTCAGCCCTTTCCTC
>CAUYON010061586.1:0-25287 GCA_963573935.1 Arctocebus calabarensis
AGGAGGAGATGGGGAAAGACTGGGAGAGAAACGGAGAGAGCTTCTCTCTCCCCACTAGAATTTTCTCCCTCTAACAGATGCCTTAATGTTTTCTGTATTCTTTTCTTTCTTTTCTGTGAATAAATTCTGTCTTACAAAAAACAAAAAATAATAAATAAATAAATAAATAAAAAGAGATAGTATTAGGAAATTTCTTCAATAATGTAGTATCCATTAAAAATCAGGAGGCTGTAAAAAAATATCAGAAGTTTAAGATTAGGAACCTATGACTCAACGAGTAGGGCGCCGGCCCCATATACTGAAGATGGGGGGGTGCAACCCAGCCTCAACTGAACTGCAAAACAGAAAAATAGCTGGGCGTTGTGGCGGGTGCCTGTAGGCCCAGCTACTTGAGAGGCTGAGGCAAGAGAATTGCGTAAGTCCAGGAGCTGGAATTTGCTGTGAACTGTGTGACGCCACCACGCTCTACCAAGGGCGAAAAAGTGAGACTCTGTCTCAAAAAAAAAAAAAAAAAAAAAAGATTAGGAGCTATGACATACTTAAAACATTGTTTTTACTTTTTTCTTTACCTGATGATGTGTTACTGAATATATTTTCCTTGAGGTTTTACTGATATTCCTTTTCTAAAACACACAGCTGCTGATAGTTCAGAGAACAATTCTCATCACAACTTCTGGTCAATATGAATTGTGGGGCTCATCTACATGCTAGCATCATTAGCGAAGTTTTGGAAATCACAGTTTTTCTTACTGCACCACTGTATAGCCTGTTTGGCTAAAAGTTAAAGCTTGAAAATTTCCATTAACTACTATATGTGCAGACAATGAAGGCATTTATTTGAAATTTTAAAATTTCCCATTCAAAGAACAGCTGCATTATTATGCCCTTTCTATCAAAATGTCTGATAACAGCACTAATTTTCCCATCTAGCATAGCACAGAGTAAGGACCTTATCCATCCCTCCCTCTCAGATAAGAACTTATTTCCATGAAATGGTCTGGTTTGGAAAGGAGTTTCCTATTCAGAATCTCTAATCTCTGCTCATTCAGCAAGGACTCAGGATGCAGAATGAAACTATCTAGCTCTTCCATCTAACGAGAGGTAACAGGAACATTCAGATACATTCAGTGCATGCCTAGTGTCAAAAATATACTTGTACAATTAAAAAAAAATACCTCATGACTACATGTGAATAGTATTTACTGAGAAAAAGAAAACCTTAAACAAAGGCCTAAATTCTGCAGTTTTTTTATTAAGTCATTTGTACACATCTTGAAAATAAATTATTCGGTATAGTTGGTAAAAGTAGGAATTCATTAATATTATACAGTAGGCTGAATTGGTCTACCAACTACACTTATTTTTTTTTTTTTCTGCTGAGAACAAATTTTCTGGCTTAAATTTTGGTTCTTCATAAGGGAAGCTATGTGTCCATTAAAAACTGCAGAATTTAGCAAGTTTGTAGAATACTCAAGGATCTAAATTCTGCAGTTTTTCATGGACACATAGCTTCACATTTATTCTTCTTAAGTACCATCACATAGTTACTTGCTGGCTTCTCTCAACCACATTATTGAATAAGAGTATTTTTTCACAAAAACACGAATGTATAGTAAAAGTCTGTTGGGACAGCAGGTATTGATTAAGCATTCATTCTGTGCACAGTGGTATTCTAGGAACTACAAAAGAAAACAAAAAAGCCTACATTGGTAGAAAGACTTGTGAAACTTTGCAGAATTATAATACGTTCTTAAATACAATACTTAACTTTCACATAGTACTTCATGCTATTACATTCATTTCTTTCATCTGAACCAAGAAATATTTGGAGAAGATTCTTAAGAAATGGTAGGAGATTGGCTCAGTGCCCATAGTTCAGTAGTTACAGCACCAGCCACATACACTGGGGCTGGCAGGTTCAAGCCTGTCCTGGGCCTGCTAAACAACAATGACAACTACAATTAAAGAAAAAAAAAAAAAAACAACGTAGTTGAGTGTTGTCGCAGGCACCTGTAGTCCCAGCTACTTGGGAGAAAAAGGCACGAGAATCTCTTAAGCTCAAGAGGTTGAGGTTGCTGTGTGCTGCAAAGCCATGGCACTCTAACAAGGATGATACAGTGAGACTCTGTCATAAAAAAGAGAGAGAGAGAGAAAAGAAAGAAAGAAAGAAGGAAGGAAGGAAGGAAGGAAGGAAGGAAGGAAGGAAGGAAGGAAGGAAGGAAGGAAGGAAGGAAAGAAGGAAGGGAGGGACGGAGGGAGCAAAGAAGGGAGGGAGGGAATGAGAAAAAGAAAACAGAGTTTGAGGAAAATTGGGAGGACAGTAGTATGTAGGACAGGTTTTTAAACAGACTACAGGGAAACAATAGCTTAATCTAGGTCTAAAAGGACAAAGGCCAAGTGAAAGATGTGTGCTCTAAAAATGCAGAGGAAGTGGACAATCCAAGAGACATTATTTAAACAAATTGATATAATTTGATTATGGATTAGTTGGAATAGATTTAGGTGTTAACAAGTATTTATTAAGCAGAGCTTATTAGGTTCCTAGAACTTGTAGGTATGAGAAAATTGAGCAATAAACACATACAATGAAGTCCCTGGCCCCTGTGGAGCTTATAATCTGATGCAGAAAAAATAGAAAATAAACCGGAAAACAAATTAACAAGCAAAATTATTTCAGATAGTCATTAACTTATAAGTGTTATCACTTATCAGAGTATCAGTATATCAGAGATGACTTCCAGGACGCAAAGGGGACAGGTTCAAAGGAACAAGTATGTGATAATGAATGACTAGGCTTTTAAAACAAATTATCTCATTTAATTAAATAATGATACTGAAAATAACAAGAAATCACCATCAAAAACCTTATATATGTATGTGAATTGAATATATGTGCGAGAATATATTTAAGAAGGGAAGGGTGGTGAACAAAGAGGCATAGGGTAAAAATGGTGAGTTAAGTTTTAAATAAATTGAGCACTGTATGTCCTCTACTTTAAGAAGAAATCAACCCATGACTATGGCAGACCTATCTGAACAAAAAAACAACCTACCTTGCTACAGCATAAAAAGATGATATATTCAGTAAATATATTTACCTCAAGTGAAGGGTTTTAGTTTATAATAAATATATAATGGCTATTCAAAGTAAGCTATAAGCTATCAGTAAATTCATGCAATATGCTTCTCTTTTGCTTTGCTTTCTCCTCCCACAGTCACCTGTTGATGTGTTTCTATCTTTTCAGTGCTCTTATCACATAAAAGCAAGCTTGACAAAGTTAGCCTTTATTTGAAAGGGAAGAACTCCTGAAAAATCATACACACATGTTCAAATATGAGTCTTGTTATTTGTACTAGGTTATAATCTCCTAAAGTGGGTCTCACATCTTTATGTTTGTGTTCTTCAGAATATAGAATAGAGTGCCTTATACATTATAGATACTCAATAAGTATTATTAAGTAAATTCCCATTTAGGGCTGAAGACCTTATTTAAACATTATTTAAATGCATCACTTTGGTAGTTCTCTCTTGTGAGAATACTAGCCAGATCTATTCTACTGACACACTGTCACCACTGTAAAATCAGTTAATAGCTATATCTTTTATTTCTTTTTTTTATAACTTTATTGAACCATAATTCTGCACATTGGTGCAATCATAGGGCACGATTCATATACATTCAGAAATGTTTTGATCGTATTGTTACAGTTAGCCTTCATGGCATTTTCTTGATCACTATATAAAGACATTGATACTCTACATTTAATAAGTTTCCCCAGTACCCATCGACCCAGGAATGGATTAGTAAATTGTGGTACATGTATACCATGGAATACTATGCAGCCTTAAAGCACTTTCTTTTTTTCGAATGTCTTTCCTTTCTCAGCAGACTATCAAGTATTTCCCATCTCTGTAATGTCTAAAGGAGATGAAAAATGCATATTAGATAAGAAAGCTAAGAACTATTTTAATGTTATTGGTAGTTTTATTTATTTTTGTTTAGTTACATATTGAAACTCACATTCAGGAATGATAGAAACCCTTCTGTGTTGCTTACATTGCTTTATTATTAGCACATACCACAACTTGGATCATCCTATATGTTCACAAAGTGTCTATTGAATGAAGTAATTTATTCACTGCCTAGTAATGTACATGTGGGACATTACAAGTAGAGAGCAATGAACGATAACATATAAATCAAATAATTTATGCCTTGTGCTCATACTCCAGTAGAAAGAAGATGACGCTTTTAAGAAATAGTAGAAAATGCCAACTATCACAGAATATAGCATTGTGGGTAAGATTAAGAGTGAAATTCTCATTTTATTTGATGTCAAGCTGCAAGGAAAGCTAACTTAATATTCAAGTATTGCATTATCATTTGCACAGAATTTTATTTAACATAGTACTAATTTGTGCCTATAATGGGACATATTATCAATAATGTCACTTAAATATTACCTTAAAAATATGTAAAACGTAGGCCTGGAGAAGCCATATACTATAGCAATATAGATAATATCACAAAATTAAAAATAGATAGTAATAATAGAATAGGAAGTTAGGTTCTCATGCGACTGCTTATTTGTTTAATTTTTTATTTTTCACTTTTCATTACCTCACGAAAAGGTTGAATAGGAAATATGCAAGTTGGACCTGAATTAGATTTATCACCTCAATAATTTAAGAGGTACTTACCCACATTTTCTTACTAGAAAGTATTTTGTACATTAGATCTTTAATTAGACTTCAATTATTAGACTAATTTAGAAACAGAAAGAAAACTTATAGTGCTATCTACTTACATATGTTCACATCCATATGTATCTACATATTTGAATTCTTCCCTTTTCTCTCACTATAAATTTAAAAATATATATTTATTTGGAAAAATATGAGAGTAAGAATCATGTTCTCTTCCTTCCAGATACATAAAATTCCTTCTGATTCAAGGTGTTGTCATTTCTATGTCACATTTCTGGCTCTCACTTGGATAATATTCAAATATTCCAGAAGAACATTAACATCTGGAAGGTTTAGATAAAAATTCCTCTGACATAGAAATTATGAATTAAACCTTCCCCTAGAAAACTGTCTGTTATTCAAACTAATTAGTCAGGCAGAGAGTTTTGGGGCTACTCAGAAATAAGTTTTGGAATCAAATATTGGGGTGTTGGCTATCATGGCACCATAGAATATCTTACCCCAGGCAAGTCAGATAGCTTCTCTACTTCATTTTATGATTTTACATTGAAATTCTCAGGCTCTGCACTTTCCTTAAAGAGGCTACCTCTCACACCATTTGAAAGCAAATATTCTGCTTTTTATGAACTATTTGCTAATGAGGAGATCCATATATATCTGTACGGCAGCAATACAAAAAATAGATAACTAAATTTTACTTCAGCTATTTAGAATTCACTATAATGTGTAAGCATCATGACACCTAGATATTCTGCCATTGTTATAGATTTAGTATAAATACATTTATATTATTCTACCCTGGATAGTTGTTCAACCATAAAGTAGTAATTTTTATCATTTGTGAAAAAATGGGAATAAAACTCCACATTCCCCTAATTGTACTTTATTTCTCTCTCTAGCATTGAAGAGTGAATTACTGAAGAAGGAGCTATGTCAGTGGCCAAGTTTGACTTCAGAGAAATGTGAGAGATTTTTGCGTGTTTCCATAATCCAAGTCACATTTTCGGTTCAATGCAGTATTATCATATTTTCATTTTCTGCTTGTATTTTTTTTCTTTTACTTTCTTTTATTTATTTATTTTTCTTTATTCTATTTTATTTTATTTCATATTTTGAGACAGGGTGTCTTAACTCTATAGTTCCATGGCATATCACTGTTCGCTGAAGCCTCTAACTCCTGTGCTCAAGCAATTCTCCCATCTCAGCTTTCTGAGTACCGGGACATTAGGCATTTGCCACCATAATTGACTGATTTTTTGCTGTTGCTGTTTGTTTGTTTTGATTTGTGTGAAGACATTGTCTCCTTATGTTGACTGGATTGGTCTCCAACTCCTAAGCTCAAGCAATTCTCCTTCTTGAACCTCCCAAACTATTGGGATTGTAAAAGTAAGCCACACTGGTTGCCTCCTGCTTATGTTTTTACATTGATTCTAGGTTGAAAGAATGTGAGTAATTATTGCCTTCAGTATTAAACACACAAGATCTGAAATAAACAAATTTAAAGGCAAAATCTTCTTACTGGATTTTGAATCTGTATCTCCTTATAGACAAATACTCACATAGAATCAGTACATTCATATTAAGTACAACATTAACTTTACTGAACAATGACCTATACCAACGATTTCTTTATTTCTTTTCCCCATATTTGTAGGGACATATTTTTTATCTGTGTTTATTTGTGAAAAACTATAAACAGTTTTATATTGCTGCCATGGGCAGAATTGATATATCTGGCTAAGTCATAGAGATTTCAAGAGGATCTAAATTGTTCTGCAGTTATCACTTGTAATTGCTGGCAATAAAAGCAGTGTATTTGATTTTTGCCCCTATGATGCATTGAAATAATCTAAAATTTAAATAGTGGTTCCATAAAATTTATTGGGCAGAAGAAATTAAAAACAATTTAGAAATATTGCCTGCTAAAGTAATATATGATTTTCATATTTGGCTTTACTAGAAATATACATTTTTAATTACTACATAAAAAAGTCAACACAACAATTAGATTTAATCTATTAAGAAAACAATTAAAATAAAAAAGAAACCAGTACAGGCAGTCAGAATTATAATCTTCATTCTAACCTTGTAGAGTTGCACACATTAGTATTTTTATTTCTGGTTAACAAATCAACACCTATTTAGTGGCTTAAAACAACATCCATTTATTATCTCCACAGTTCTATAGATCAGAAATGGAGCACCAGACAAGTGGAATCTCACACAACGAACACTAAGGTAGTAGGATAGGAGTAATTGGAGCAAAATCTATTTCCAAGTTCATTCCGTTTGTTGGAAGAATTCAGCTTCTCAGGTTGGCAGGACTGAGATCTCTATTTCCTTAATGTGTGCACCTGCCCACACTGACATCAGCAGTGATGCGCTCACTCTAGTAGGTAAAACCTATTGAACTGTCCTTTCAGCCTTCATCTAAGGGAAAAGCTCTGCTTTTTAAAAAGCTTCTTTGATTACTTTGGGTCCAGCAAGCTGATCAAGGATAATCTCTATCTTTTAAGGTCAGTTGATTAGTAATTTTAATTAGACATCTGAAGTTCCTTTTGCCATTTCTTGTAAGATATTTATAGGAGTAACACCGGGCTTGAAAGTCAAGGGGGTGAAAATCCTGTCAACAACATTGTATTATTTATTTTATTTTTTTTTTATTTATTTTTTTTATGTAGAGACAGAGTCTCACTTTGTTGCCCTTGGGAGAGTGCTGTGGCCTCACACAGGTCACAGCAACCTTCAGGTCTTGGGCATAGCTGATTCTCTTGCCTCAGCCTCCCAAGTAGCTGGGAGTACAGGCGCCGGTCACAATGCCCAGATATTTTTTTGTTGCAGTTTTGCCGGGGCTGGTTTTGAACCCACCACCTTCAGCATATGGGGCCAGCGCCTTACAGACTGAGCCAGACGCGCCGCCCTCAACAACATCGTATAATCTTATTCAAGATATTTTTCCTTTCTGGTTCTTATTTTTTTTATTGCATCTAGAAAGTCTGACTTTTTTTTTTAATATACAATATCAATGCGGATATTCTTGGCACATCCTTCTCCTTGCTCCTGGGCTTACATGTCTAGAGCCTTTCCTCACACGCCACCAAAGTACTAGCTCTTTTATTTATTTTTTTATTACAGATTAACATGAGGGTACATTCCTCAGGTTATATGTATAAATTGCACATGTAAAGTTAAAGTCAGAGATGTAGCTGTGTCTCACACCCGGGGAGCATATCATGCACACATTCAATGTACCCATTGAGTAGGATAGTACATATACCCATCCTTCTTGAATATGGGATTTTTCTCTTGTGTGGGTCAGTGATTGTTAATTGCTGAGTTTCAAATTAGTACTGAGTACATGTGATGCCTGTTTTCACAATGCTGTGATACTTAGGCGAATGTTCTCCACATCTTTCCGGTTGTTATAAAGGTTACAACATCTCCATCCTTTTCATAGCAGAACAGTGTTCTATGGTATAGGTATACCACCGTTTATTAATCCATTCAGGTGTTGATAGGCACTTAGGTAGTTTCCACATCTTTGCAATTGTGAAATGAGCTGCTATGAACATTTGAGTGCAAATGTGTCTGCCATAAAATGCCTTTTTTTTTCATTTGAGTAAATGGACAGTGGTGAAATTTCGGAGTTAAATTATGGTAGGTCTACTTTTGGATAAACATGAATCTTATTTAGTTCCAAAAATGCCATTAGTTGACAATTATCTTATCTTCAAGGGACATACTCCATCACTGAAACTTTAAGGTTGATAACTTGCTGAAAAGTACATCTTCCACATGAAACTACTAGGAGTTGAATTCAGGTATCTGGAGCCTGAGAAATTCAATTTAATAGTAATCATAAACAACAGAAAATTTTTCTAAGTCTGTAAAGTTTCAACACCCCATGTTAGTTTTTTAGTGTTTTCATAACAAGGTATGAAAAGGTGGTGGTACACACACCAATGACTTAAAACAATAAAAACTATTCTTTCAGCGTTCTGGAGGTAAGGGATTTGAAATCAAGGTGTCAGCAAGGCCTCTCTCTCTCTCTCTCTCTCTTTCTTGGTGTTTCGTGGGTGCTGGCATTCCTGGGTGTTTCTTGTCTTGCAGCTGCAAATTTGGATCCTCATTTGTCATTAATGTGCTCTCTTCCCTCTCTATATCTGTGTCTTTACATGGTGTTTTCCCATTGGTGTGTGCCTTTATCTGGGTCACTTATCTGATTTTTTTTTTTTAAAGAAGAAGATCATTGAAACTTGGGGCTCTCCCTACCAACAAAATGGAGTCCATATTTACATGTGAAACGGATTTTGACTTATAAAGGAGCATTAGAAGCAATGCAAATGAAAACAATCTCTTTTCTTCCTGTGTTTCTCAAATTTAGTATTTTCACCTAAATAACAAGAGTATTATTGACAAATATCCCAGTGTATCTCAGCTTTTAGGAAACCTCTGGATGTTTTGGTATTTTAAGAACAGAGAAAAATTGTAGAACATGGTAACTTAGGAGAAAGAAAATGCAATAACCAAAAAGACTACAGGTGTGAATGAGGTCAAGGGGTCAGGAGTTGCTTAGCCTGAACTGGTGCAAGTTGCTGGCCCACACCTGCCATATTTGAAAAGTGAGAGTTACTGGGACAAAAGAGCCATTAGCCAATAGGTGGAAAGGTGAAAGATCAGTTAAAGAGATGCCAATATTGCTTACAAAGTATTAAAAATAAAGATTTTTCTAACTGCTACATTGGCCCAAATATGAACTGATTTTACATAAGTGAAAAGTAAGCTATAGCGAATGGTGGTCAGATGATACTTGAGCAGTGATCATGTGGTGGGAAATCACTTATGAATGAGTACTGGGGTGACGATCCACCCCACATTTCAGCACCTATAACATCATCGGTCAATTTCTGAGTTACACACCAGAATAGCAGTTTCCCTTTTTACAAGCTAGTTGTTAATATAGTTTCCAAAATGCATGTGCCCCAGAAACTAAAACATGACTATCTTCATATCTTCATCACTTTATAGATGGAAAAAAATCCAACACATTTTCTAGCACAATGAGAAGCCCAGCGTTTGACAGCTAAGCAGATAGTGAATAATCCAATTAATACAACACCAAAGAAGCATTACCATCTGTCATCTACCTAGATTGCTGATTTAGAAAAAGACTCCAAGTATACTGAATGGCTTGGGGAATGGCAAAACAAGAGAAAACAAACAAACAAAACAAACGTTTCAGCAGACACAGAGATCTCACTATAATTACTATACCACCCTCTCATTTGTCCCTGACTTTCTAGTGTTAACAGGCTTATGGTGTTGGCAACAAGCCTATCTTTGAATTACTTCTCTGGAGGCAAAGACATCACATTGTGCTGTCAACAGCTGCAGCTTTTCCATGTGCCATAAAGATTTGCTTTCAATAGACACAAACCCAGGCTGATTTCTGATTATTGCAAGGCTCTATTTTTTGAAGACAGCTTAATAATCTGCCTTGCAGTCATCTTTATTAATAAAATCCCTTTTCTGCAAATATCATTAGCTTACTTCCAGAGACAGTATGAGAGCATCACTTTTGTTTTCTCTGAACACGGAGAGATACAGAATTTGCACGGTAGTTTCTCTCCATCCTGTCTTGGATATATGGATGGACTCTATGTCTACAGTTTTCATCAATACATTTACATTTTTCATCAATCTAATTTGCTTAAAGATATATCATGAAGCCACTTCTTTTAGAAACTATCAACTATACCATTCACTTTGTCCACTCTAACTTTAGAAAACTCTCCTATATTTAGGGAGCTTCAACAGATAAAAGTTTCAGGCAAAATAAGGCTCTTTTGTTATATGAATAGTATAGAGAACCTTGTGCAAAAATGATTCCCTGGCTTATATTTTCTAATGGCTCCCATTTGTGTAAATTATATCTCATAAGATTACTTCTGAGGGAAAGAAACTTCCTCTTTCCTTCTCAAATCCCCAGGGCATGGTTCAACCATTCTGTGTCTACAAGGCACAAACCAGGGGCTTGTAAATGTCACATAACTAAAAAATAAAATGTATATTTCTCCTTCTAGTCTAAACTGATTTCTAATGTGAAGCTGTATCAGACTGAGGGACGAAGGAGGATGGAACTTAACAAAAAGCCTACTGAAAAAAATGTTCCAGAAAAGGAAGAAAGAACAGAAAGAAAAGTACTATTTTATTGCTTTACTTCACACAGTATTTTAAGCCATGAAACACAAGGGAAATCTGAACACTAATCTAGAATTTGATATTCTGCTAATTTTTGTCACAGAATGTAATGATTGTCTTTTGGAAGTGTGTTGGTGTTTTATTCTCTCTTCTAATCTGATTATATTTGCATCGTTAACTTCATCTGCACTCAAGATTCTTTAAACCCATATAGTACCCAACGTACTTTGGGAAGCACTGAATATCTGAATATATGGGTAACCTTTGGACTAAGAATTTTTATTAATAAAAATTAAAGTGCCTTAAACCATGTAAGGCTAATTTGAGAGAAGATTTGCTGTAGCAATCATATTTATTTCTATGTAAGAGATTTCCCTATACATAGAATAACAAAGTTAAATGCAAAAATGAACCGTTAACAAATAAGCTATTGAATAAAATTCTGTTAAGTAAAACATTTTAAAAGATCTATCTGAAGATCTATCTATGGTTTGGGTGTGGTGGCTCATGCCTGAAATCCTCGCACTCTGGGAGGCCTAGTCAGGAGGATCATTTGAGCTCAAGCATTTGAGGTTGCTATAAGTTAGGCTGATGCTCTAGAACTCTATCCTGAGACAACAGTGTGAGACTCTGTCCAAAAAAACAACAAAATTTTCTATATATATATATATATATATGAACAGTACATATTTAATATTTTCGAACATTGCTTTATATCTACCTTTCATAGCTCCTTGGTAATGCTATTGCACTGTCCTTGACTCTAGCATTTCTTTCTGATAGCACTCATAAGGATAATCTTTTATTGAAATCACCTCTTCAGCCTGAAGGCCATGAACAGTGGTCCCATTCCCAACTAATCACAACATAGCAGAATCAGTTATACCAACTGGACATATCCTTCTCATATTTTGACATTTGACCTAAAAAACAGATTAAAAATTGTTAGAATTCTACTTCTTCAGGGCAGGGATAGTTTACCAGTTTGCAGCATATTGTAACAGCAATAGCAGATAATTCATGATGTTTTTGTTTCCAAAATTTTAGCTCCTATATTCTACTCTTTGGAAATAAATTGGTTCTGGATAATTCCTGAGTCTAAAATTTTAGCCTTTTTTAGACTCTCTAAGCAACAAACATCCCTCCAAAAGTCTCCTTTTTTGATTCACAAAGACAGAATTGGCATCTATTGCTTATACTATCTTGATGGATTCAGCAGTAAATTTTCTGGCTGTCTCTCTAGAGCATTTGGAGTGCTCTGCGTGTGATAAGGCACGGGCTACTTTAGACAATTTCCAATTAACTCATCAATAAACTCCTTGGTCCCAATAATAAATGCTCTATTTGCCTGAACATATTCACTATATTCTGTCACCATTGACTCTGATGCTGCTATTCCCTAAAATGGAAATCCCCTCCTCGTGTCCTATTAGTGGCAAAAAAAAAAAAAAAAAAAAAATCTCATTAGGCCAGCTCAAATGAGGCACTCTCAGGGTTAAATCTTACCTAATCTTGTTCACCCTTAAGATGACCACTAAATCTGATTTTATACCTTATTCTGTCTTATTATACATGTTTATTTGTAGCATTGGAAATACTTTTAAAAGCAACATGCCATTTGATATAGAGTAGAAGTTAAGTGCAAGATAGAAGTGAGGTTACTGAACAGACGTCTCCAGAAACGAAGACGTCTCCATGCCTCGGCATCATGTTCACGTCTGTTGTAACATATGAAGCCATAGTGGATATAAAGGAGATATTTCCAGTTACCCCATAAAATTGTACTACTGCAGTTTTTAAAATCTCCCTTATAAAGTTGAGCCACTTTGTCATGTAAACTGCACATGGAGCTTATTACCTTAGAAACACTGAGTCAAATGTTTTGTTAAAAATTTCTCGAAGATTGATTTATTATGATGATTTTTATTATTATTTGAAACAAAGTCTTACTCTGTTGCCCACACTAGAGGGCCATGACATCAGTGTAGCCCACAGCGACTTCAGCCTCCTAGGTTCAAGCAATCTTCCTGCCTCAGCCTCCTGAGGTGCCCTCCACAATGTCCAACTAATTATTCTATTTTTAGTAGAGATATGCTGTCATTCTTGCTAAGGCTGTTCCCAAACTCCTGCGGTAAAGGGATTCTCCCCACCTCCACCTCTCAGAGTGCCAGGATTACAGATGTGAGCCACTGCACTTGGACAAAACATCTCAAAGTTTTTAACAATCAAAACTGTCAAAGTAACTCCAGGTCTCTGTAGCTAAACTTACCCCAGGAGTAGGTCACAGACATAAGAACTTGTCCTGTGCTGACCATGAGATTCTTGAAAGCCAAGGCAGTAAGTACTAGCTAGTTTAAAAATCCATTGTCAGTTTCACTTGCAATCACTCCATTGCAGTAGACGAAGCAGTAATATGTTTGACAGCCCTACATTCTGTTTGCCGAAGTCTCTGAATGCTCCGATGCTGGCCTTATTTCTAGCTATGAGCTTGCCTCCCTCATTGGCTGTTGTGATGCAAAGACTCATAGACTCATTTCTTAAAATGCAATGTGATAATATTGAAGTGAAACATTTCCAAGATGAATAATCTTTAACATCAACAAAGTTGACAGTTGCACTTTTGTTTTGAGGTGCACCCACCAGGCAGCAGAAACTGTACTGTATCCAGGCCTGATTTCTTATAAAGTGTGGTATCCTTGAAGAGAATGAATTTTAGATACTACTGACCTGAGACTAATGTAAACCAGTGACCTGGAAAAGTTTCATGTCCTAATACCAATTAGTTCTCCAGTGCCTCTGCTCTGTTGCTTCTACTTGGAACACCTGACATTTTAAAGCAATTAGAGAGCATGTGGATCTGCAAAATGCATCTGTGTTGAGACTCAATGGAGCTGAACTCCTGTGTTTCAGTCCATGTAGCTGAAGACAGCCATCAGAGCTGATAAAAAGTGTGGCCTCCATTTTTCTTGAGAATCTATTAGATCTATGTGGTGCCACAGATTGGCAGAGAATAAAATCAGCTCTATGCAAAAATTGGAGAAACACAGCATTTCTCATTCCTGAAAAAATCTCATCTAAGATGTGTAATGGTGTCCACAATCTCTATTATAAATGCTAAACTGCTATGTTAAGATATTAAAACTAATGTTTAGGTACAAATCTTTTACTTAAGAGAAGTTACACATGATATCATTTTAATCATTCAGCACTAAATATAATTTTGTTCAGCCTTGGGTTTATTACTGTTCATTCGGAGAAAAACAAACAGGATTGTATATAAGATAAGCCGATGAGAGTGAGGCTATTCATCTACAGGGCTGACATGTCTTGCTGGAACATCAAAGTATGGATCCGTGAATAACTTGAGAATGTGCTTTTTTTCACAGGGCACAGAAAGAGTGAAGGTAAATGCTACAGCAAAGTGGTGTTCCTTGTTAGTTTATTTTTATTGACTCCTATAGCAATAGGCTTATAACAGACCACATGGGTTTCTCGAGAGTGCTATTAGTTACCGCCCTTCCAAACACTGCCTATGACTTTAGTAAAACATTGCCCAAGGTCTGAAATCATTAATAGACTCTTAACAGTGCTCAGCATTAATCTTGGAATAAGAAACACAGATGTTCTCTAAGACATTTTTTTCTTTTTTCTTGTCTGGGTCTCAATCCAAATTTGTTACTCTCAACAATGTAAATTAGAATGTAGTTCTACACAAATAAAAACAAATGTAATTTTTTTTATGTGTGCGTGTAGAGACAGAGGCTTCACTTTATCACCTTCCGTAGAGTGCTGTGAAGTCACAGCTCACAGCAACCTCCAACTCCTGGCCTTAGGCTATTCTCTTGCCTCAGACTCCCGAGTAGCTAGGACTACAGGCACCCGCCACAATGTCCGGCTAGTAATTTTTTCTTTTTTTTATCCAAAGAAGAATTTAGGACAAATTTAGAATAAATTTAAGATATATATATCTTCTCATCTTAATTTTTTAACATTTGACAAAAATATATATTAAGTGCAAGTTACTCTGGAAGGTATATATCGAAAGAGGCAATGTAAATGTGAATTAAATCTTGCCCTCAGGAAGATTAGTAACATGTGATCGGGGAGAGTGTATTTTCCAAAGATAGCAGCAGCAACAATATCACCCATTCCAGTTTCTTTCCTGCAATGTGATCTTGTCATTTCCTCAAGGTGGGTTTTTATTCTTCTTCCCCTAAGTTGAGGCTGGCCTTAGTTACCTGCTTCACTAATAAAATGCAGCAGAAGGTATGATATGTCATGTGCTAAAGTTAACTGATAAAATGTCTAGAGCTTCTGCAAGACACTCCAGGAACACCTGCACTTTGAATCTGTCCTAAGGAACCCAGACTCTGTGGGAAGCCTAGGCTGCCATGGGTGACTAATCGTCTCACTTTACCCAAAACTGTGAGAGTTCCCAGAACATGGGATTTTTTCAGTGCTAATTTTGGGAATGTTCTGGGCAAATCAGGACAAACTAGTCACCCTAAAGGAAAAGCCAAATGTAGACCGAGGGCTCAGCTGAGTTCTACATCAACTGACAGGCACGGGAATTAGCTGTAGCTGTCCTGAATGGTTTTCAAATGAGATCTGACTAAAATGTTACAAAAGACCATAGGAAGAATTACGCAGTCAGCTCAGTCATCAGAAGTAATAACAAATTATTGCTGGGTTTGTGATTCAGCTAATGACAAAAAGAATGATGTTATATAATGACTCAAATTTGTAATTGAAATTTATATTGCAAGGCGCTTACACTGTATGATAGAGAATGATAAAATGTTATATGAGAGTGGCTCGGCACCTGTGGCTCAATGGGCTAAGGCGCCAGTCATGTACACCTGAGCTGGTGGGTTCGAATCCGCCCGGCCCACCAAACAATGACGGCTGCAATCAAAAAATGGTCAGGCGTTGTGGCGGCTGCCTGTAGTCCCAGGTACTTGGGAGACAGAGGCAGGAAAATCGCTTGAGCCAGTTGGAGGTTGCTGTGAGCTGTGATACCACAGCACCCTATCCAGGATGACAGCTTGAGGCTCTGTCTCAAAAAAAAAAATGTTATATGAGAGATTGAAATGCAATGTTATGATAGTTCTGAATAGAGGAAAGTTTGTTTTCTTTAAGGAATAAAAATGGACTGTCTAAGCTTTTGGTAGCAGTGATACTCTTCCAAAGACTTAAATGTGAGGAAGGGAAAAGAAACAAAGAAAGTGAGAAATTGAGAATAAAAGGATAGAAGTATGAAAAGAAACATGTTAAGCATAAAGGAATAGTGAAATAGGCCTGTAAGTTAATTTGTGCTTCACAAAATGCAAGACGTTATTTGGCCCTGTTTAGAAAATAATTGGGAGATAGACAAGTGAACGGTGTTGAGTAGTAGGGCTGGGAACCCAGGGAGAGACAAAAAGTCCTCCTGGGACATCATGGCTACCATCTCCCTGAGGCTTACTGAATGTGAGCAATTCCCTGTAACTCTGAACAGGCCGACTCCCCCACATAGAGTTTATCTCACCATCTTTTCCATTAGTTTTTGAAATTAAGAAAGCTAACCCCTAAAGGCAGTTTCATATTCAATTTTATTTAACTTTCTACTAGAAAAAAATGAAAGTTCATTCGGAGCAGAGGAACACCAAAGAATAGTTATTGTTTGACTTGTGCCCATCGCCGACAGCTGTAATGGATTCTATTCTTAGAGGTACAGAGCATTCTGCTGAAAGACTGGCCTCTTTTCTCCATAATTTTAGTTCCCTTTGCCTCTCCCTGTTATGATATGACTTGACATTTAAATGGAATATTTTACGACTTCTTCTTATACCAGGTAATGCCTTCACTGGCAACAGATTTAGAAAGTCATTTCTAGTGTGCTGTCTTTTGTTCAGGAGAGTGCCACTTAGGCAAAGTTTCTCTCCCTGCACACTCCCATTGCATCCTTGGAATTACACAGACTGTGCTGCAAATGTGTCTTTTGTTGTGGGTCAGCACTCAGAAGACTATTGAGGCGCAATAACGAAGGCTGAGCAACGTCTTCAGATGGATATTAGGTCATTTATAATGTCGACAGCCACCCTGAGACGATGAGAACTGAGGAAAATATAACTAGAAAAATATAAAACAGGCAGCTTCCCTTAAGCAGCATGTCACTGACTTTTGCTCGTATGGTTTTGCTTCTCTCTCTTAAATTGTAGAAAGTATAAACAATATGTTGATGCTGACAATACTCCTGCTAAACGTCTGTTGAAAAAATAAAAACCTCAAATCAAATACGAAATGTTGCTTAAAGTGTAATTATCAAGATTCATGGAAAGAGTAGATCTAACGGAATGACACTCCAAGAGAAATGCAGCATAGAACATTAAGAAAGCCTCTGTTAGGCAGAGACTAATCTAAAGGTCCTGGCACAATATTCCAATTAAGGTAGTGAATGTTTACTTAGAGTAAAACCAATGCAATTCACAGTGAAAAGTGATGTCAACTGAAAGGTACTCATACACAGGATGTGCCCTGGTGCATTTTGTATTTCTCTCCAGCATCTTCACTGCACGGTACACTTTCCCCAATGGTTTTTCATTAATCTGAACAAAATGTACCTGGTATATTACACATAGTTACCAGTGGCTGAAATGGATTGTAATTAAAAAATAAATTTTAATTAACGGGCAATATACCTTGAACAATAATTGTTTAGGATATGTTTAATGAATATCTTAGAAATAAATATTTTTAAAATTTATTGACAATTTTTATTTTACTGAATGTCATAACTGTCTTTCTCAGAGCGCAGCCTGCCTTGTGGAGGTGACTCAAATTTGCGTAGTGGTGTTCAGATATTATCTATTATGATCACAATTTTTCAGATGGCAAAACAGTAATGCTGAAAAGTTACATGACTTGTTCAAGGTCATAAAATTGATCCGAAACTGTGGCCATGTTGTGGGTTTTAGAAATTTCTCATTTATCCTGCTTCTGGGAGCAAATTCAAAAGGAAAGTTAGAATTTGAGTGAAGTTGATTTAGAAGTCCATTCTCACTGTAATTTTCCACTACAACAATTTATTTGTATTTGTAAGCCCAAAGGAATGCAGATAAACTCAATTATAACTAAGACAACACAACTTCAAAAGTTAGAGAAAGAGAAGGTAATTGAATCTACTGATACCCAAAACTATCAATTCTAGTCATTGAAATCAGAAAGGCATTTAGTGTAGGATATAGAAAGAACTTGAGCTTTGAACTTGGGTTGATCTGGGTCTGAAGAGTAGCTCTGCCCTTCATTAGGTGTGTGACTTTGGTAATGTACTTGTGTCTTCTTTACTTTGAGGTCCTCACATTCAAATTTATGTAATTATTTATTTTGAAAACTTAAAATATTGTAAACACATGTTATACATGTTCAAAAAATAGTTATTATTATTTCTTCCAAAGAAGAAATGTTATCATAAAGTTCTACATATATAGTTCATATTAAAAACAGAGCTAATGGCTTGGATGCAGTGGCTCACTGCTGTACTCAGCTCAATCAGAGTGTTTTAGAAGAATGGGGCAGGTGCATTGCATGAGCTCTAAAGTTGGAACCTGAGCAAGAGCAAGACCCAGTCTCTACTAAAAATAGAAAAGCTGATCCAGGAGTTTTTTCTAAAAATAGTAAAACTGAGGCATATGTTAGAGGTTACTGTGAACTCGATGCCACTGCACTCTAATGAGTGTGACAAAGTAAGATTCTGTAAAAAAAAAAAAAAAAACAGAGCAAAGTTGTACCTTAGATACTCCTGGGAGAAAACAAAACAAAACAAAACAAACACCTATACATCTTGCTATCGATTTTAGAAGGCACAGAAATGATTCCTATCTTCCCTATTCTGGATTTGATAATTTTGTTTGTTTCCTTAACGATATTTACAGTTAGCAATAAGGTAACACACACGATTTTAATGACACTGTAGACATTTTTTAAATGTCATGTTACAAAGAGAAAGAGGATCGATCTTCATAGATTATTAAAAAAATACTATTACTTTTTATTTTAGCTGTATCACATTGTAAAGGTGATAATTGTCATTCTTATAAAATTCAATTATAATTATTAATAAAAATAACAATCCTTAGTCTAATTGAGGATATACAATACCTAGAAAAGAGGCTTTCAAATTTTCTCAACAGAAAGACATAGTAAACACATCAGATGATGGATTTCCTACATTGACCAGATCATGATACAACATTAACAAGTATGGAGGCATCAATAGTGTAATTAGACCCTATTTGTGTCTATAATTTTTAAAAAGTAAATAACAAACATTGCTAACTGGGAAGAAATAGAGATGTTTATACAAATAAGTATCTATATTACCAGGATAAGAATGAAAAAGCATAGCTTACAAAGTCTTACATGGTTGTACACACTTAAGAATTGATTTGGAGGAGTAAGGAGATAATTCTACTTTAATAGTATTTTTTGTGTATGCTTATACACAATTAAGTATTGCTTTGGAGGACTAAGAAGATGTTGCTATTCTAATAACATTTTATACAACATTCACATTAATTAATGAAAAGTTGAATGCCAAGTGCATATACTGGAAATAAAAGTCTTTATACATGTGAGTCAACACAGAAAATAGAATAATTTTAAGTGCACATACATCAAACTAAAATAGTCCATATGTTTCAACCCTAACTCAAATACCAATCTTTAGGAGAAAGAGTTCAACATTTTTTTCAAATCCCAATTACTGCAGTTATGAGTGTTTGAATAGTAAATTTCCAGTTTGAGATCAGATGTGCTGAAAAGGTCCTGGTTCAACATCCTATTATAAGCCAAACTGGAAAAATAATTGAGATAATAGGTCAAGGTCATAGCGAGAAGAAAGATTTTCTCTTTCCTATATAATTTCAAGCAGTATCCTGATTTCTTTAATAGTAATCTAGAATTATATTATCTATTGTGCACAGTTTGAATAGAAATAAAATAATTCTTTTTAAAAAATTGTAATGCAAGCACCATTCTGGGAATAATTTAACATAAGGAGTCTTTTGAAATCCTTTTAAGATGTTCTCTTCTTCCTTCAGTTTATAAAATGCCTGCTAGAATCTGCCTCTGCAATAAACTAAAATACCTCACTGGAATTGCAAGTTAATAAATTACAAATAATAGATCACAGAGCGAAAGGAACTTTAGAGAGTATCTGGATTAATCCTTCTTATTTTAGTAAGAAGGAAGTTAAGGGTATTAAAATTTTAAAAATACATTACCACACATCATCTCCCTTATTCTCACAGTAACTTTTGTGCAGTAGGGACAAGATACCTAGGGAAACGTGACAGAGAGAGTATCTTGTGATAGGTCCCTGGAGGAAACAGAAAACTTGGGGACAATGAGATCTTACAGACATGAACATAAAGTACAGGGATTGTGATGATATATTGAGACCTAGAAAGGACTGGGAAGCTAAAGAACTCCGCCCGGAGGCAATCAGATGGTATGCCCAATGGCTATGACATTATGATCTCTGAAATTTCTGGGGCAGAAGTTTATTTAAATGGCGTGGGATAGAAGAATGAGATGGGTAAATTACCAAATTAGTAATTGATGTCCAAGTTAGCCCAAAAATACGCCCCAGAAGGAATACGTTAAGCAGAGCTATTCCCTTCTTCAACTTTAGTTGATGCCCATGGTGGCTGCAAAATACTACGTATGTGTATTTGGAGCTATTAGGTAGGGATAGGAGGAGGGGAATAGAGGCTTTGTCTAGGGGTGTCCACTGCGAGGCAGATGACACAAAGAAATGCTTTGTCCACTAGGAGAAACAAACTGACTAGAGGGAGTTCCCTAGGAAGAACAGATGGCATGTCAAAGCAGCCCTCAAGTACTAACCAGATATTGGCTCTACAACAGAGGGTCTTCAAGGGCTGACAACCAGAAAGAGGCAGAGAATCCACAAAGTGGAGATGTAATTAAGGCCTCGATAGAGGATCTGTGGAGCTTTCCCACAGCGAGGTAACAGTGTCCCCAGATCATGTACTCTCATCAACTTGGTAATAATCACATCTACTAGCACCATGACAGTTTACAAATACCATGGCACCCCTTGAAAATTATGTTACAGGGAGGGAAAAGGGGAGCATTCCTAATTCTAGGAATTTTCTGTCCTTTTCCACGAAAACTCAGGAATATGAGTTTTAACACTCATATTAACATAAACATATGAGTGTTAAAACTCACTTAATATAAAACTAGGGAATCAGCATAAAGGAGAAATCTTGTTAAACTCAAGGTCTCCTCCAGTCACTGGCCTGACCCCTTCCTTCTCAGGAATATACCATTCCGTAATCAACCTAGGCACTTTGCCTACTTGCACCTGCTGGCTTTGCTCATTTACTCTGTCATCTCGGTATCAGTAACCATTGTTTGGTACTAGGAATAAAGAACCTAGGAGCACATGAGCGCATGACACCTGGTTCCATACCTAACAGAAGCAAAAAGAAGATAGATATAAGACCAGGATCTTTTTTTTTTTTTTCTTGGCAATTTCAGAAATTACCCTTTTTAAGCCTCAGTTTTCCTACTATAGCAGTAGCTCTCTCATAGAATTGGTAGAATTAAATGAAAAAAAGCCATGTAAAATGTATTTGAAAAAGGATTCATAAATGCTCAAAACAGAGCTATTATTGTTAGTATTACTATTACTAAAAATATTTTTTAAATATCATCTATTGTTTAAAAAATACTAGCTGATTATTATTATTATTTTTTTTTTTTGAGACGGAGTCTCAAGTTGTCAGCCTGGGTAGAGTGCTATGACATCACAGCTCACAGCAGCCTTCAACTCCTGGGCTCAAGCGATTCTCCTGCCTCTGCCTCCCAAGTAGCTGGGACTACAGGCACCCGCCACAACACCTGTCTATTTTTTGGTTGCAGCCATCATTGTTGTTTGGCGGGCCTGGGCTGGATTCGAACTCGCCAGCTCAGGTGTATGTGACTGGTGCCTTAGCCGCTTGAGCATCAGGCTCCAAGCCAATAGCTGGTTATGTTTTTAAGTGAGCTTAAACCTGAGATTTAAAGAAAGGTTAATAGGCTAGGCTATTTCCTTGATGTCTTAAATGTCATACCAAGGTCATTAGAGACACACTACAATGTCAGATTCCTTCTTCTACAGCCAGACATTTTCCCTTCCCTATCTACGTTTCCTTGCAACTTCTTTTTTAATTAACAAAAATTCCAAAGTTGTTGACATCTGTAAACGGCTACTGAAATGATGTCACAAGTCATCTCTTAGACCATACATTACTGCTAATCTCTGTTTCAGGACTATTCTACTATTACCTCTGGTGAGATTTCTAATTTAAGAAAAAACTGGAAGCTCTGGCATTTACTTCTTTAATGCCTCACCTTCTGGTCCATGTACACTCTATGATTCATGGATCAAAGATGACTCAGAAGACTAAAGGATAAATGTTGAGTCATCTAATAAGGGAATGTTTCTTTCTTCAAGGTAAAGGAAGTACTTGGAACAAAAATACATTATAAATAAAGGCAAGAAAGAAAAACAAGAGAGTTGTAAATAGATTTATTAAAAACAAGCCAAAAGAAGAAAATCTAAGAAAATAAAATCAAAAGATACCCTTTATCCCATCACAGAAAAGTTGCCTGGGTTTCTCTACATGCCAGAACTTGATCTTATCTGCATGGTCATCTGTACCAAATGACCTCTCCCCACTTTCTGAAAGGAAAATCTGTATGAACCTATGATAATTAGCATCTATGGAATATCATGAAAATCTCCCTCCAAAATGTCAAACGATACACATTTTTCCCCTCTCTGCCCATGGCTTTTTGCATTGGTCACATATGTTTCACTTATTTAAAAAAAATAGTCTAGACAGAAAGGCAGAAATTGAGTCATATTTCTTCATGTCTCCCCTACTAAACAGTGCTGTACTAAGTATACAATAAATAGTTATTGAATATTTAGTCATCACAAGATGGTTTGAGTTTCCAAAAATATTCTAATTATTTTTCAGTAGCCTTAATACTGTTTTAGTTTGCATTTTGGCTTAAAGAATTTGAAAGAGAATATAACCCTTCAGGGCCAGGAATTATAGCTGGGAAAGCCCATGCACTAGGCTGACCACCAAGTTTCTCTTAGAAACAGAAGTCTAGAAAGAATATCTCCTGTCCACCTCTCTCTCTTTCCTCCACCCCTTCCATGTTGGAAAAGTAGTTGCTGATAGTGAAAATAATTTCAGACATGAAAGTCTAAAAATGGAATATTTGCATGAAGCCATCACCTGGTTCTCCATTGCACAATTATAAATTATCCCTCCCGCTCTCCCACTGCATCTCACGCCAAGGACAGGGTCATGGTCAAATACGTTTGAGGCTGTAAAGACATCCTAGATTGGTCCCATGTTTACATTAATTGAATTCAAAAATGAAAAGTTAAGACTTTATATATTTGTTGCCCCTTTAGCTGACCATCCACAGGAAAACAGTTATAACACAAATGTGTCTCTTAACAGAGGAAAATTTGCCCACTCATTTAAAAAAATATTAAAGGCTCTTAATAAAATAATATGATTCTTTCTATTGGTACTATTTACCTAATAGTAGAATCTTTTGACCACTCAAATCCAGCAAATAATTTACCTTTAAATGAATGCAATGAATTAAAATTAGTTTGAACTTATGCTGATATTAGTAACATTCTACAAAATAAGTGCAAAAATCATAGTCCCCAAAGAATTATTGTCTTATAGTACTTCTATATAGGCAATACAGAATTGGGTTCTCTATTGATGATGAATTATTCTCTGTACATTTCAGACATTTGAATTTAAACAGTAACAGCATGCTTGGCCCATTCAATATGGGCCAACATTCAACATTCAACATTTCTAATGTTAAATGGAATATTGAATCAATATAATAATAAATGAAGTCCACTTAACTTTTATAAAAAGTTTTATATGCTTTTATAAGCATAAACAAGACCAAGATTTATTTTATGACAATGAATGGCTTTTTAATAGTTATTGCTTCTTTGAAATTCAGACCACCAAAACTAAGATAATAAGCTGAGTGGAAAGCAATTTGAATCTGTCTTAAAAAAATATTCCTGTTATGTCTGAACACTTACAATTTTCTTAGATTTTTTTAAGAAATTATTACTTCTTAGCTTGAAATAAAGCAAATATCTATGTGAATTTGTAAATAAGGTAAATCTAAAAACAAAAACTGAATAAAACCAAATAAAAAATAGAAGCATAATGGCTTTAAGAGCAGATCGCAAAAGTGAAATAAGGTAGTGTAATAAGGAATTATTGTGTTCGAAGCTGGAAAAAAATTTAAAAACTTTAGATTCATCTCTCCTACAGGCTATGATTGAACACAAAAGCTTCTGCTGATTTGCTTTTCTGTTTCTACAGAAAGTGCAGAGAACTACTGCTGAAACATTGCCTCCTCTCTGACATTAATTATCTGGGTTTTAGTCATTCTTCCATCTCCACAAAAGCCATTTGCAAAAGGAAAAGACAAGGGCTCATATTGTAGGATTGATAGGCAGTCATATTGGGAAAAAATAAAGCAAAGATTAGCAAAGGAAAGGTAAAGGGTCAATGTAACATAATGCATTTAAAAAATTCTCTGTGGTTCATTTCTCTTCCCCCTGAACATGACTCGTTATACTTTGGCTGATTTTTTTTTCCATTACGATTCAATATTTAATGTAGGAACATTATTCTGAAATCATAATGTAATGATTCAGAATCTTGTAACAGTAAGACAAAGCCTTGAATAACACAGGCAAAAAAAGTATAAGGGATAGCTGGGCATTGTGGTGGGCGCCTGTAGTCCCAGCTACTCGGGAGGCTGAGGCAAGAGAATTGCCTAAGCCCAGGAGCTGGAGGTTGCTGTGAGCTGTGATGCCACAGCACTCTACCGACAGCGATAAAGTAAGACTCTGTCTCTACAAAAAAAAAAAAAAAAAGTATAAGGGAACCCATTCATTCATACCTTTGTTCGCCCCTTACCCAAATGCCACTGCTATGTTCAGCAGCCTAAAATGCTTCCCCAGGGCCTCTTAAGAAATACTTTTTCCTATGCTATAATTGGGATTTAGCCTTCATATGAAAGCTATAAATTAGCTTCATATTAGGGCTGAGTACATTGGATACTTTTTCTTCCATTCTTGAGATACTTTGCTCAGAAGAACATATTCCAGCTCCATCCATGTAAACACAAAAGAGGTAAAGTCTCCATCCTTCTTTAAGGCTGCATAGTATTCCATGGTATACATGTACCACAATTTATTAATCCATTCGTGGGTCGATGGGCATCTGGGCTTCTTCCATGACTTAGCAATTAGAATA